>CALYLW010000200.1:600000-837681 GCA_944989445.1 Ampullaceana balthica
GAAGCTGCACAATTGTAAGCATGCAAAATTCGGTTTGCATGCAAAGGAGGTATCTATATATATATATATATATATATAGATTCAAATGGTTTTTAGTTGGTGTAACAATTAATACATATTCTCTAAATTTTAAACATTGATGTTTCTCTTTTGTTTTTTTATCTTAGATCATAAGCTATGTAAAATCAATATAATTTTTGTTGTTTCTATAAACTGTTTACCATCTTTAAGGTGGATTTCAAACTAATTGAATAATGTGGAGATAAGCTGTCATTTTATTGTGATCATAAAACATAATTCTTTATATTTAAAACATTGAGGTTTCTCCTTTTGTTCTCCATCTTACATCATAAGCTATGCTAAATCAATATCGATTTCATACAAATTTAAGGTTGTTGGATCATAATCTAAACTACTATGAATGGATTACTCCACAATATTCAAATGGGAGGCATTGTCATTCATTAGAACATATCAGAGCTTCTGCATCATTCCTATGCCTTGGTGGACCTACTGTGTGTCACGTTATCATTTCTATGCCCTGGTGGACCTACTGTGTGTCATGTTATCATTTCTATGCCCTGGTGGACCTACTGTGTGTCATGTTATCATTTCTATGCCCTGGTGGACCTACTGTGTGTCACGTTATCATTTCTATGCCCTGGTGGACCTACTGTGTGTCATGTTATCATTTCTATGCCCTGGTGGACCTACTGTGTGTCATGTAGTTATCATTCCTATGCCCTGGTGGACCTACTGTGTGTCATGTTATCATTCCTATGCCCTGGTGGACCTACTGTGTGTCGTGTAGTCATCATTTCTATGCCCCAGTGGACCTACTGTGTGTCATGTTGTCATCATTCCTATGCCCCGGTGGACCTACTGTGTGTCATGTTGTCATCATTCCTATGCCCCGGTGGACCTACTGTGTGTCATGTAGTCATCATTTATATGCCCCGGTGGACCTACTGTGTGTCATGTAGTCATCATTCCTATGCCCTGGTGGACCTACTGTGTGTCATGTAGTCATCATTTCTATGCCCCGGTGGACCTACTGTGTGTCATGTTGTCACCATTTCTATGCCCTGGTGGACCTACTGTGTGCCTTACTATGTCTTGTAACCACTTTGTCATTCCCTAGAGCACCTACCGTGCCCTCATTGAATCAGTCTGGTTGTGCCTTACCATGTCTTGTAACCACTTTGTCATTCCCTAGAGCAACTACAGTGCCCTCATTGAATCAGTCTGGTTGTGCCTTACCATGTCTTGTAACCACTTTGTCATTCCCTAGAGCAACTACCGTGCCCTCATTGAATCAGTCTGGTTGTGCCTTACCATGTCTTGTAACAACTTTGTCATTCCCTAGAGCAACTATCGTGCCCTCATTGAATCAGTCTGGTTGTGCCTTAATGGTTTGTGTTTAATGTCAAGTTGTGACCTAGTGTACCTGTGTAGTCATCTAGTCAATCGGGGCAGTGCAAGGTAATATGTCTACTATTGTATCTGTAGATGTAATCATGTCTTTGTTTTGTTAACTCAGTTCGTATCTAAGTGTCAGGTAGGTCAAATTTCAAAATGATATAATTTGTGTTTTGGCAGAACAATACCTAATGATAATGAAAATTGTTAAAAATTCAAAGAAAATATGAGAAAGGGGATATTGGCAAAGAACAGGTAGACAGGTTAAAAGTTATAGAATATTTATGTTACAAAGATATTTTAAATGTAATTACTGTATAAGAAGGCTAAAGGTGTTAAGTGAATCTGTTAAAAATAAGTTTTTAAAAATATGGGACCTACACAACATGGAGTGGTAAGAAAGATTCATGGACAGGGCCAGCAAAGGAAATGTAACTCTAGTAAACACATCTTTGGACAAGTATTAAATTATCTAATAGGTTCATAAGTAGAACACCAGATGAATTTATGTTTTTAATACAATAAGGAATTACTATCATACAACTAAAAAGGAAAAAAAATGGTAATGAATTAGTTATCTCCCATGTAAAATAAGTGTTTTTTCAATGCATTTCGTGTATGACCCTGTCCATGTAATTTTTAGGTCATTCCTTCAGACTTTTAATTCTGATCTCACTGACTTATATAAGTTATATGCGAATATATTTTTCATGACAAATTTAATCAGGTAAAAATTAATCGAAATGATTAATCAACTCTGTAGCATTAAAATGTGGTCTGGTTATGCCATAAAATGGTGCCATTTTAGATTGTAATGGAATAGATATAATGGTTTCCTACTATATGTAAAATTTAGGTAGACTAACAGAAAATGCAACTGAACTTATAACTCTATGGTCTATAAAATTAAGTTAAATAAAATATAAAAGGATTTTAAAAAAAAACATTTAAAGCAGCTAAAAGCATATAATACATATATAAATACATAAGAAAATAAAAGAGTCAACTTAAAAAAACATGAAATTTATTTTAAAAAATAAAAAGTGGAAGCATAAAAAGTGAACAGAGAAAATCAAACAGACTCATTTGCTCATTTCAAATGCAGGGAAAGTTAAACTTTTTTTCTCCTCTCTCTTATCCCCCCCCCCTCTTTTCCATGCTGTAGTTATAATGTAAAATATTTAACAAAACAAAGAAATGTGATTTTCAAACAAGTCTGTCTGAAATCTTAAACATCAACTAATAATGGTTGCAAAAAACAAACATTTGCAAGTGAAATAATGCTGTGGAATTTAGGAGGAGCCGAAATTGCATTTACTTTCCCATTAAATAACTCAAGGAGCCAGCGATTCAATTGAACTTATATCTGAAAATAAACTGAAAATAACAGAATGAATCCATTCAACGATATTTTCTGCCGGGGCTATATGACACCGTGAGGTAAAATAAGGAAGAAATCTCTAGGTAAACTAATGACCGATGATACTGCAAAGAAACACAGTCAAGGAGGTAACACAAGCATCAAGCCAACTAAACAAGCAATGACACTCTGAAGAAGCTTTTGAAAGAAATAACTTCCTGATCCCACCAACAATCCCAGCCTGTTCAGGGCACCATTTATGGATCAACATTTTGTAGACTTAAGGTCTTTGGAACATTGTTGCAAAGAGAAAATTCCCATCAGGTAATTAATCAAGATGTGAATAAAATCCCCCAAATTTAACCTTTGTATGATGGTTTACTTGGATTAAGGTACAACTTAGCCACCCCCAAAATTTTTTTTTATAATTTTGAAGAAAAAAAAATGTGTGTTGATTTTAAGGAACTAACTATAAATAATCTTTGTAAAAAATAAATAAATAAATAAAACAAAAAAAAAGGAATCAAAAAGGTAAACTCAAAAACAAATAAGTTTCTAGTTGTAAAACAAATAACCTCTGCCACTGACTCCCCAGCACTTCCTAACTGAAATTAGCAAACTCAAATTATTGGAATTTATGATAATCTAAGACAAACAGCAACAAAATTGTATTTTAACATTTTTTGTTTAAAAAAAATAAAATAAAGCATTAACTTATTTTTGTTTCTCTTCCCAACCATTAAAGACATTGCATGCCACAAACAAAAGACAAGAAGGGAGTAGAACCAATGAGTGAGAGAAAACTGAGGACAACAACACATGCATGATGGGCAAGTGTCACAGCAGGGAACTTCCAATACCAACAAAAAGTTTGGAAGTACGTTAAAAGCAAACCTCCACAAATGGAAACTTCCTTGCTCATTCTATCATTTGGTGACAAAGGATGATAAGTTAAGCCCGCTTCCCTTGTATTTCAAGCATAGAGCATCAAAGAAACACTACAATATCTATTGCTCACACGCTTTCATTCATCCAAGAAAAAGCAACCCAAAAATCTTGGGGCAGTGAAAAATAGTAATGAATAAAAAAAAATATATTTTAAAATTCTGAAAACCTTATGATCCCTTGTGAGAAATATATTAAAAAATTCTGGTATAAAATTAAGGGCTATTTTAATGCTTAAATTGTGCTGAAATGAGAACATGTAATATAATACCTTCAAATATAAATTAATGTATTATTGTAATCAATTTCAGCAATAAAAAATATTTCTTTGCGACACTTCCTTCTTTGAGGTCTATCTTGAGTGCCTGCTTTGGGGTCATTTTGCAAGCCTATTTGAAAGGGTAATGTGAGAACGATGCAATCAAAATGCACTTTATATGTTTTGAACTGTTAAGACTACATGCAGTTTCCCAATCTTGGTTGGTACATTCATTCCCTTCACATTATAAAAAAAAATGTGTGTATCTGGAAACATTCGCATGGTATGGAGCAATTGTTACGTTTTGGAACCGTTCGGCCATAAAGCTTTTCAGATAACCAGTACGGCTAAACATTGTAGCATCTAGTTCTGGAAGTTTCCATCTGCTCACCGTATGAAGAAAGCACAAGTACAAATGGACTGTGGAAAGTGGAGCATTAGGGCTAGAGAGCAGGTTAGACCGCATGCATTGTGCATAGCCATGCCACATGTCGCAGGAATGTTTCTTTGTTACTAATTGATTCGATAACTACAAGTGAGTTCCTAGTTTTCAGATTTTCCTTGAAACGTGTTGAATTTATGGTTGAATTTACTGTTTTATTGTGTGGAGAGTTTCAACAATGTCTTATTTGTCAATTTCAGAGTGATATTCCAGCAAGATTAGTTTTTATTGATTTCTCAGCAGTTGTAATCCCCAGTTGATGAAATAAGGACATGTTAGAAATCTCACTCCCATACAGGATTTTATCTCAATGATTAAGATGGTATTGTTAGACTGCTGCTATGAGTTGAGACAAGCTAGCATAAGCAATTTCATGGAATTATATTTTTTAATACAGACATTACTTGGTTCAGCAAGGAAAAATGAGATTATTTGTTAACCTTGAAATCGATGAAACTGCATTAAACTCTAGTACAAAGTAAGGCAAAAGTAGGCACTTAATTTTTTTTTCATGCAATTAACAGATTAAATGAAGCAAGAATATGTGGAGACACTTACGTGGTTTTTTCTGCTCCAGGTCTTTCCTGTCCACCCCTGAAAGTTAGAGAGTTGGCAAAGTATGCAAAATAATGAGGATATTTGAACATGCCTTGGAAGATTGCTTAATATTTGATATTTTTTCCTAGAAACTGGATCAAAAACTGTATGCTGTCTTCAGTCCATCATTTCACAAAAATCCGTCAAAAATTCTAATGAGACTTCTTTTAGTAATAAATCATGTCATCACTGATGTCAATCAACAGTTTTATCATATCTGTTTCGATTGTTTACTTCAAATTGGATTAAGACAATTATATCATTTAATATTTTTGTCTCCTATGAAATGTTGGTTTTATTGTTTCTCTGAAACAAGTGGTTAAAGACTTTCACTGAAAGATTTTGGCACAAGGCCAAAAAATCTCAACTGATACACGCGTTAAGACTAAATTTTATTCTTAAACTGAAATTAATTGAAATGGGGAGGTGTCACGGGTAATAGTGAATGAGGCAAATGTTTAGTAAACAGAATTTAGCAACCTATATTATACAACAATGGTTCGCGTTGTGATCAGAGTATGCTATAATTCTATTAAACATTTATATACTGTGAGCACAATCAACCATCTCCTTATGATTGTTGTGCAGTTAAGGAAATGGGAAGGTATAGGAACAGAATCTACATTTAATGACAGTGACTTTTTAGGACGAGAGATGGGGAAGAGACTCATCAATCGCCATTAGGTTATTGTGTAATCGATGTAAAATAAAAAAATTAGTGAGGCTGGACAAATTTGCAATGCTAAGTAAATCACACGCAGCAAACAATGATAGGTATGGTAATAAACTTTGGGTTGTTTAACTGGCTCTGGGTTTTTCAAATGGCTCATTAAATCTGATTAAAGATCATCACTAACAAATGAATGATATCAAAACAAGAAATCTATATCTTACACAAAATAAAAGCTTTAATTCCTCAGGAGCTCAGCTATAATCCATGATTTTTTACCATACCAATATTTGAACACTATCATTTTTAAGACTAACTATTTTACTTAAATTCGTAAACAAATTTTAAACTACAATTTTATATAATTTAATTTTGTTCCCCTCTTTTATTTCATTTTCATTCTCTACTACTCCTTGAGTGAAGCAAAAATGGTTCTTTGGGTAAAAGCATCAATTGTAAAATTAGGTAATTTATCTAGGGCAGATGTGTTTCAGACAGACAATAGACTAAAGAATGTGCATGACAAGTGCTCAAAGATAACTCTGGGCATTGAGCAGTTGGTTGAGAGAATGCTATAAACTGTGCAAGACAACAAGTGAATAGTTCCACTGATAACTAGAGCAGTAACTAAGACATCTTTTATTTTTTTGGTTTTGCTATGGGAGGAAAGAGAACAAAAGATTCTTTAAATTGCTTTAATCATTGGCACCATGCACCACTTTCCCATAACCTCTTAATGACATAAAGGTCAATCATAGCCAACAATTAACAGTGAAAATGACAACAAAATAGAAGAAAGTAAAAAAAAACAGAATAATATACATATTCTAACTACAATCTGACGATTGCCTACATATACTGCAGGAAAGTAGAAAATCAAAGGGATTGAACTTGTGAGGAAAGGCATGAAATTGATGAATTTATGTGAATGGCTCGATTCAATTTAAAAACATTGCTTTAAAACATTCCGTTTATTTAACATTGAACTATTTGACTTTTGTGTGTGTGTGTGTGTGTCTTTTTAAAAGATCTTTCATTTTTAAACAAGGGTTAAGGAAATGAAAATAATGATGACCATGGCGGTTGTCACAATAGAGCAAAATGTTATATGCAGACAACACTGAGGAGAAAAGTGGCTAAATATGGTATAATGGCGGGAAGGAATACTGACAATGAGGATGCTTTTCTCACTCCCACTTTAAGAATTTATACTTCAACTCGCCACTGATATTACACACAAGACAGACAAGGAAAGAACAAGAATAAACAAGGTCTTGCTGATCATACAATGCAAACAACATAGCAGAAAAGATAGTAAGATTAAACCAGCTGCTGAGAGCTTTCAAAAACATGATAATTTTTTTATTTTTTTAAAAAATGAAATATAACAAGGGTTGTCTAAAAGTAGAAAAAAGGTAGATTTTGTTTTTATTCACTGAAAAGAGAGGATTGATTTCACACAATGGAGGAAATAATTAAAGAAAGCTCAAAATAAAATGTACTGGGCAGGAAAATATTTTTAAAAAAACAAAAAACCTTGTAACTTTACCTTTAACAGCAACTAGGCGAACATCTGTTCATCCAGTTAGATAGACAAAAATTAAGAAGTACTTTTTTTTAAATTTTTTTATAAAGATTCTTTGCTTTCTAGCATTCTGAATTTAAAAAAAGGTGGACGTTTGCAAGAGCTTTGATTTGGGTGTAATGCCCAGATATAAACACTTCCATTTCTTTGTATTTATCAAAATTCAAAAATAACTTTTTAAATTGTGCTCTTAGAGCACTGGTAAACAGGAAATTTTGTTTCAGATGATATTTATTTAACCATCGGTTTTTGCTGCTGTGTTGTGAGCTACTTAAACATTTACAACAAACCCCGTGGGGGTTATTCATAATATTTAACTTGGTCGCTTAGTTTGGGGGGGGGTGGGGCGCGACAGTAAGAATACAATGAAAATAAATTATTTTTTTTTGGATCCAGTAACTAACTTCTGTGTAAAAATTCTGGATAGAATATTTAACTTCAACTCATATATCATTCATGCTCATTTCTTCTGATTACAATTTTGTATTTCACGATGCTTTGTATATGGTACAGAGATTTTACATGTAAAATGAGTCACAAGACAAATGGTATTTAAAGACAACCATGCAAATAGTTCTTCCAAAAGAACTCTCCATTTTCTGGTGTAATGGTACAGCTTACAGCATTTAAATTGCATGCTTAGAAAGACATCATTTGGGTGGGTGGGCGTGGCATTTAAAGCCATTGAAATAAAATAATAAACCTCTAGATATTGTGTTTAGTGGTGGCATCAAAATATGTGTTTGTTGCTGGTGGCTTGATGAAGCATCACCCTGTCTGACTTTGTTGGTGGCTTGCATTGTAGTAGAGAGAGAGAGATTCAATATTTATGTTTGACATAGGGGACTTTGTCATTTTCTTGCTTCTGCTTGAAACAAATGGATGAACATGAAAATGGCTGTCAGGCAGACAAGGAACAAAAAATTATTTTACCAGCTTCTTTGTCGGCATCCTTTTTCTTTTTCTTCTTATCCTTGTTTTCTTCATTTTCATTGAGAAGGGCAAATATAATACCAGTCTGAGAGTTAGGTCCTACGGCTGTGACCAGCATTTTGCCACTGCCCTCCATCACATGGGTACCTGCAAAATAATACTCATTAGGAAAAATGTACTGATTCCTCTTGACTACTTTCAAGTCAAGGCCAGTATGTAACTTATGATGATTCAAGTTATATGGAGATAATTTATGAAGAGGGGATTAATTTTTTTTTAAATGTTAAGTTAATTTAAAATTAATCACTGAGAAACAAATATGCTTGCCACATGTTTTGAATCCTACCAAAAATAAACAAATACTGAAAGTGCTCCTGATAAAGATATACTAGTGAAAAGAAAATATAAATTCAGGGAAAGCTTATAGACTAACTATAATCCAAGTACCAACCTGAAAGAAGCATAGGGTCTTTGTTGTCTCCTTTCTTAACATGGTCAGACTCTCCAGTTAGAGAGCTCTCATCTACCTTCAGGTCATTACTCTGAATAATGATGCCATCAGTAGGCAAGAGATCACCTATTTAAAAAAAAGGTAACAGTTTGTTAGTTCAGTAAATAAAAGGCACACTGAACTGCACTTTCATTTGTTAATATTTTCAGACCAGTGACACTTTAAAATAATTAATTAAAAAATTTAACTTAGAATTCAGAATAGACAAATGAGACAAGCATGCATCCATGGGAATTAATTTAAACGCAAGCTAAAAAATCATTAACATGTAAATAAATAAATGAAAATAATGGTTTAAAAAATGTTCACTTGATTTGAATTTTGAAAACCATATTGCAAATAAGATTGAAGATTATAAGTTCAGGTTAATCCTAATCTTATGAAGTAAGATGTACAGGGGTGACTCCAGTGCAGCAATTAAACCACATAGTCAAGCATCCTTGTTTATTTTACCAATAAAAGTAACAAGTCATGCTCAAAAAACATAACTTGTGACCATTGTTTTGCTTACCGTATTTAACCTGACATATATCTCCAACCACCAGAGCACCCACAGAAATCTGCTCCACGACACCTTTGCGGATGGTGGAAAATTTGTGCTCATGTTCAATTCGACTCTGG
The DNA here is from genome assembly GCA_944989445.1 of Ampullaceana balthica. Taxonomy (NCBI): domain Eukaryota; kingdom Metazoa; phylum Mollusca; class Gastropoda; family Lymnaeidae; genus Ampullaceana; species Ampullaceana balthica. The sequence goes on from CALYLW010000200.1 coordinate 609,343, forward strand.
AGGCCTCTGAACTGTTTTTCTTTGCTCCAGTCGTTGAAAGCAGTTACAAGCACGACAACAACAACGGCAACCAAGATTGCCAGACCATCAATCCAGCCGGCGGCTTCTTCTATATCAGATCCTGCAGTTTCATAGGTGTCCTCTTCTTTGATGCCAGCTGTTATTAGAAGAAAATATTCAACAATTAATAGGACATCATAAGTTAGACCTTGGAAGTTCCATTCTTTCTATATCCACTTATACTTATTTGGGTTTGTAAGTAAGGTTCTTGACTTTAGCCAGGCTTAAGCTTCTAAACGAAAATCATATCATTATTAATTCATCAAGTTAATATTCTAAATAACTGATGTGATCTTGAATATCTGAGGTTTACAGAAACAGTGAAGAAATGTACTAATCATTACAATATAAAAAGATAAGAATCGATAAGGAAACATTTCCATCAATTCACATCAAAGTCACCAACTAAGGACTTAGTTCATTTACAAGATTTTTTATTTACAAATTTAAACAAAACTAATCATACAAAAGTAAGGATGTTATTAAATTCATAATCCACCAAAGTCTTTAAAAAAACAAATGAAAGCTATCAAAAGACTAAATATCATTAAATTTAATTTTAAAGGTTATAAAATAATTCAAAACAGAGCTATGACTTTTATTCATCAATCCAAACTGTTAGCTTCATAGAAATAAAATCTTAATGCATAGGAAAGTATACAGAGCTGCATTAGAAGATAGATGCCAAGGAACAGTTATTGACTTTTCTACTTAAGTAAATTATTACTCCTTTGCTTTTTTTTTACTTTAAAAAAAAACCTTTAACTGCTTACTATGTTAATATGCAATTATTGACCAAATGAAGGTATACTTTTATTCAATTTTTTTTACTGGAAATGGTGGTTGAGACAGTAAAATGTCAAGAATAACATTCAAAACTCAAAAGAACTAAAATGAAATATTATTTTAATTGTTTATATATTAGAGATTTTTAAAAAAATATATTAAAAAATGAATGCATGAACAATTTGAATGGTTTCAAAAAGGAATATTTTTGAGTTTCATTAAATATGATAACTGGATCAATTTTGCAAAAGAAAATTTAGACCATGGGTTGCACCGTTAATCCTGCAGATGATAGTCTGCTTAGGTTGCAAGAAAAATTAATTGGAATATAAAACTTTTAAAACATCTAATTGGCATATGAAATTTAACAGGATTCAATCATCTACAGTTATGGCTCAAATAGGCAACTCACTGCATAAGTTGCATCAAACAAATTATGATACCCAAACTAAGTCTCTATAAAAGTTATGTTTTTGTTCATAATAAACTTAGTTATATTTTCAAGTACTCATCAAAACAAACTGTGGCTCTATTATGTTAAATATATTCAACTAAATTAACAATAAAGTTTCTTTAATAAATTATGGACATTGACACACTTTGGGTTATAGGGCATTTTGATTTAAGTATGATTAATACTCTGACCCCATAAAGATTATACCTTTATATTAGGGCTGCGTAAATTAGTTAATAATGAATTGATCAAACGTAACAATTTTTAATTGATTAAAATTAATGATGGATTAAAATTTAAGAAAAAAAATTTAATTATTTTTTTCAATTTATTAATAATTTATATTTTTTGTTACTTACATACTTTTCCACTTTTCCCTCATATTATTATTATTTATTTAGACGTGCATACGTAAACAAAAAGGTTTTTCTTCCTTATTTCTTGCATAGCAGAACGAATTTGCTGTGTCATTTACAAAATTTGGGAGACATGGAATTACCGTGACTTAACCTATTTCGCAAAATAATGAATCACAACTTAACGGGATCTATATATGTGTTATAAAAATATGATTAATGGATTAAATTTTTTCCCCGATTAATCAAACAAACAAAAATTTTGTCAGTACCAGCCCTACTTATATATTGGTTTCGACTTGAATATAATTACTGAATAGACACATTTAAAAAGTGCAGCACACTAGACAATGGCCATGACATTATTTCATGCTCATTCTACTGTAAAGGAAAAAAAAATCACTTCTCAGGAGAGTAGATTTCTAGATCTGAACCTCATGCCTTGACACTGGCTTTTAAAGTAAGAGATGATACAGTTTTAAGGAGGGGCTGGAAGGGTTGATTTACAGATAATTTGTTTTTTCAACAAGTAAGGCTTGTAATAAAATGAACAGACATAATACATCAAGTGTAAATCTTTGTAAACAAAATGAACAATCAATAGTATTTGATGGTTCAACTGCACTTAAGCTTGAGAGAGCCAAATATCTGCTACATTACACACTAAACTAGTAGGATTTAACTGAGGACCCCAACCCATTTATTGGACACATTCAAAGACTCTGATCTCTCAAGCTTAGGCAGCACACCAAACAGTGTCAACTTTTCCCAGGATGCCAATACTCGTCCACTCACCTTTTTCAGCTGAAAGGATAAGTATCAGTTAAAATAAGACTGTAAAGCTTATTATCTATCCTAAAACAAATGCTGTCAAATAGAGGCAGTGGATGGGTGTGAAGTATGACCAAATAATCTCTAATATCAAGTATCGTTTGCTCCATTAAATATGACATTGGCCACAAAGACTGTTAAGTTTAACTAAGGACTACAAGAGAAAGCTGTGATAACAAAAAATTAGTAAAAATAAAATTTTGACACTCTCTAAATTACAGAGACTGAAATTTACTTTAGAGCCATTCAATAGCACACCCTGCATGTTAATTCTCCCGCACTATTTAATCGTCCAAAGTCAAGAAGCAGACACAAACAACAGCGGCTCATGCTAAGCATTTGAAATGTTCATTTTTTAGAGGGCAGCACATGACAGGCGACCAACAAAACCATGGGCTGCTCTCCACAATAAACCCTGCACAATCAAGTCAGAGAATTTTAACAATATGCAATATGGTACTGTGTAAGTGTGAGTGAAGTGAACAAAAATTTAGGCTGGACATGACATGAAAGTCAACTTCAGACTGGTCAGGTCTTCCACTCACCAAATCCATGAACGGGGCTGTTCAATTTCTGATGTTCATGGGGAATAGTTTGAGTCTGTCTAACAATCAAAGTCTGGTAACAGTTTACTATAAGTCCCAGTCCCTTAGTTCTATCAAGGAACGTTGGTCTTTACTGAATGCATTGAATAAATTCTCAACATTTTAATTGTATTATCCACAGTACTAATCCAGATCCATGCCATTTTTAATCCATACACATCACTATGAAACTACTATATCCATGATTACCCATAAAATGCTCATCTGTTTGTATGGCTCAACTTTGTCCATCATGTAAATAAAAACAATTTATCACAAATTTTCACTCTCAAAATTCCCTCTATCTGAGAGTTGTAAGACATTCAACTGAATAATAAAAATGCACACTTTTTCTAGACTTGTGCTCTAGCACTAATCTGTTAAGAGACAATACTTGGTGTCAAATTGGGTTGTGTTCTAACTAATGTTAGATTTAAAAAATGCCAGATGACTAGAAATACATTTATTCATTTTTTTGGGGGGCAGCTTGCATGGCAGAAGGGGAAAACTGAATGACCAAAAAAAAACAACACTATTGAACAAAACTATAAAAAAGGTAAGGCAGAAAGGATTAAAGCGCCAAGCTTGGAACATTAAGAAAGACAAAGGACAGGGCGGCAGAAAGGAGTGCATGGATAAAATAAAAGTAGCTAGGGCCTTGGTGAGCAGCACCTGTTAGCTTAATTATGCACAGATGATAATTCATTCACTTTAGTCAGAGGGAGTCAAAAAGGAAATTAACTGGTTGAAAATAGATTTTATTTTAAATATGACTCAAAACAACATAAAACGGGAAAGACAGATGAAAAAAATAATTTCATTTAAAAATTTAGCAAATAGTCAATTTATTTATTTTATTTAATGGAGAGATTCTTCTGTGATAATGGAATATTAACAGTTGCTTGTAAAGCCTTTAAAATTGGGAGGAGGTGGGGTGGGTGGGTATCCCTACACATCTGGGAAGGCTAGACACTAGACAGGTGAGCAAGAGAGAGATCAAGATCAGCCTGAAAAAACATTCAGATCAAATAATACAAAAATGTCTTTTGTTTTCTTCAACCAAAATCTCCTGCCAGCAAGATCACAATAAAAAAAAATCAAAATGTTTGAAAGATCATGAAGTCACTTTTGACTTGAAAACAAGAGTGGCTTATTCATGTGTATAGATTAAGGCCAGCCAATATCATTTGAATTACATTTTTTTTTAATTTTATGTTAATTAACTTAATTATAAACCAAAACTGGTGAATAAAACAAAGAAAATAAAGTGAACTGTTCCAAACTGTAATGCTAGAGGCTCATCAAGAATTTGGTTAAGTTGACTTAACATGAATTTGGGCCAGCAGTGGGCTACTCACATTTTAAACCTGAAATAACCACAGGGGGGACAGAAGAATCCACATGTTAGTATATTGTTATACACAAATACGAGAGATGCCCCATTCATGTCACTAGCATTTATGACCTAAATCGAGATTTCAGCACCTTGTACTGCCACACTCATGGGCAAGTGCTAGTGTCAAAGCATTTATATATTTTTTTTATGTATGACCAAACATCTTACATGGGCAGGTCAGTTAGTCATTTTGCTTTGCAGCAGTCAGTGATGATTGCTGCCAGGTTTGAGGGGACAAGCTTATTGACCTTATTCAACACATTTAAATTTTTTTTAATTTAAAAAAAAAGCTATGTGTGTCATAAGATGATGTGAAACAAGCACAAGTATAATGAAAATGCAAGTGGAAGAGAGGAGAACATGGCAATGAAAATGCCCAAGCCATTCAAGTAAAGCCTTGATCACATTGCTGTGTGACAGATGGTAAAAGTGAGAGTCAGAAATTAAGCAACTAGCAGACTAAACATTATGCCAGCAAGAAGAATTCTCTCCTTCTGAAGATTACTCACAGGGAAAATGTTTAAACATTAGGAGCGAGTCACTCTCCTAGTCTGGCAATAATGTTGACTTACCAATGTTCTCAGGTTAGGACCTCTGATCATAAACTCTCACAATTAGGTTAACTTACCCTACTCTCGGGTTAGAGCCTATAATCCTCTGGTCAGATCAATAGGTCCCTCTAAACAATGCACTCACATCTATATTATATTCTATAAGCCAGAAATGACTTGGTTTTCACACCCACAGAGACACATAAGGGAATGGAAGGAATAATGAAAGCAGGGGGAAAGGTTGTGTCTTTTTAAGAATTTTCTTATCATTATTAATATTTTTCATTTAAGTGTATAAAATATTTTTAAAAAGAAAAGAAGTTTAAAATGGGATGCACGCAGAAGAATGATATGAAACACATTAAAATTACACATATGTGTGTGGGATAAATCATGATAATTATTTTAAAATACATCTATATACACATTTATAGCTAAATTTAAAATACACAATTACACAAGGCTTATTTAAATTAGCTCTGGCATTGACTTAATATAAAGAACACTTTTAATTAGTGGGATTTGCATCCTCTGATGTGATCTGAAATATTAAACCTATTAACTCCTAAAAAGTAAATAATGAACTGGAAAAATGCTCAAAGCTATTTTTCAAACTCTGAGATCTGTATAGAAAACTGCTACTGACCAGATGTTCACTCTGAGGTGACATTACACCCGGCACCCATCAAATTTCCTGCTTGAGCAAACAAGGCAGTCTTAAAAAAAAACACTTACTGAGGTCCTCTTTTGGGGCTTTGTAAAATGATAATCCTAGTGAGATGATGGCTGCGACTATGAGAATGATGAGTGTAACGTCTTGCAGGGCTTCCCAAACTAACTGTAGGAAGCTCTTTGGAGGTTTGGGGGGAATTACATTAGAGCCAAAGACTCTCTTTCTTTGTTCAAGATCTGTCTCATCCAGACCTAAATGATAAGAAATCAATAATGAAAATCAGGAGATCGATCTAAATTTTTATTTTTAAAAAAAACAAAAAAAACTTGTCTCATGTACAGTAACATGTGGATTTTAAGATACTGAGTAACTTTGGGTCTGCTCCTTATTTTCCAATTTTTAATGTAGTATATAGCACAATGTTTCCATATCAAGTTGATGATCATCGAAGGAGATGACCATAAGTAACAGACAACAGTTTCATGCGTTTGTCTAGTGGCTTCAAATCAGTTTGCAAATTTGTATTATACATTATCATTTGTATTGCATGCTGTGTGAAAGTATCACATTCTAGTGAAAACACTTCTATGGGTAAACTGAGGAAAATTACTCATCACCTTTTCTAAAAAAAAATAATGTTTATTTTGTTGAAATTAGGACTTGCTTAATTAACCTGTTCTAAATTTAAGCAAGCTATCTGAGATGTAAAGTTGTTTTAATTATTAGACAGATGTCAGAAATTGCATTTATAAATATTAGACAGCTGTACATTTGATAACTGATTATATATTTATTTAGAAGTCTTGGAATTAGTTGTACATATTTTCAAAAGCCTGTGATTGTCTTGTGCATATTTGCACTAAGTCTGGATGTAGATGGATTTATTTAGCTAGAAGTCTGGGATGTAGTTGCAGACGTTAGTCTAATGTTTGGGGTGTAGTGGCATACAAAAGCCAGATATCTTCTTACATGTTTTTGTGAGATTACAAACAAAATACAAAATTGCATCTGCAGTTAACATTTGGTCTAAAAAAAGTTATATTTTTATTTTATCCAGAGGGGTCCGAATAGATATGCTTTTATGTCTACTCACCTGAGACAGGATTGGTCCTAAGTTTTTTGCACATTTCAAACACGCCTCCATACTTGCTGCTGTTAAGTAGTTCAATGCCCTCTTGACCACGGGTTTCCATGAGGCTCCCCAGCTCCTCCACCGTGAGGCCAAAGGGAGCCCCAGGGCCAGCCCCCGAAGCTTCCATTTTTAAGCCTAAATCACCTCCTCACGCTTCTGAAAAAAAGAGATAAAAAGAGAAACACAATAAAATATACATACAAACTGAATGCAAAACTACTTTAACTACATAGAATGACAGAAAATAAAAGCTTTTCATTTACAGTTCACAAACCAAACTAAGTCTACAATTAAAAACAGAGCTAAACAAAATAAATTATATTCAAACAGAATGGATGTTGGAAATCACAAAAACTTGAATTTTGGATCCTGACATAAATTTCCACAACATTAACTAAATCATTCTCTCAAAAGTTGGTCGTTCATTTCTTTCTTGTCCATAAGGAAGGCCAAGCCTATGCAGACATAGTAGACTTGTGCATTGTTTAATGTTTAAGAGGGAGCTATAAATCCAACCTATTAATCTATAGGGTATAATTTATAAGGACAATAGCCAAATAAAGTTAAAGTATAGGCAGAATCATCATGGCCATAATGCCCATATGTTTATTAATATAATAAGACTGGGCTTAGTCTATAATGCAATAGTTACAATTGTTATGGGGTTACATAAATGCTAAACAATTCTCAGGAAATAATCTTCTGTATAGAAGCGTCTGCATTAGGTAAGTAGATTATTAAGGATAGGCATAACTAGGCATATAATTTAGAACATCCTTGTCTTATACAATTTAAATTACAGGTTATAGTTATAGATTATAGGCATTCTAAGCTACGGCTACAAAATTAGGCTACATAATATAAAGTAATGCCGGTATGGCTTTTATGGACATGTTAATATGCTTTTTGTTAATACAGGCCTGAGTCCTTGGCTTGGTAGATATCAGCTAAACCTTACTGCAAAGCCTAATAATTTGCCGAATGTTATTTAACGAGTACCTGTCTTAAAGCAAAGACTAAGACTGACAAAACTGAGATGGGTTGAGATTGTCTGAACAGTTCTGACGTCTGCGCGTTGGTCTTAAACCTTTGACTTTGAGTAGTTTGAGACTCTGTTCTCGTAGCACTCAAGGCTTGGGCTTAGAGTGGCCTTGACTACACGGGAAATAAGATACGTAGCTTGCGCACACTACGTAAATGAAAATGTAGGCCACACGCTATGTACTAACTACAAAGGGAATCACTCAGGCGTGGCCATGCCCCGAATTACTTGACCAGTGGATAAACCATGTGTTTGTTAACACGCTTGTGGCTTAACAACGACCTTCACCTTCAAACATGCTTTACACACAGCTATTGCCGGTTACAAGACAGTGACATCGGAGCATTTCTATAGCTATCCGCAAAGTTAATTTCAGATAAATATATTGACTAACATTAATTCATAGGTTTTAACTTATTAAAAACTTCACGATTTACCCGTATCAAAAAAGAGCTGCCAGATTCATTACTGGAGAATATTCGAAACTGACAAGAGTAACACCATTAGTTAAATCATTAAACCTTGAAACACTAGAGGATAGAAGAACCAAGAGCAAAGTAGTAATCATACATAAAGCAATTAATTCTAATTTAGAAATACAACACAAAGATAACTTAATACAACCCTCAGATAGACATAAGGATAAAAACACCTTTCTTATTCCGTATGCAAGAACAAACACATACAAGTTTTCCTTCTTCCCGTCCGGAATTCGGGCGTGGAATGGGTTGCCTGAAGAATCCAGGAAAACCAACACCTTATCAACATTTAAATCTCTAATAAAAATGCAGGACTAAACACAAACCATAGATAAGCGTAGGACGCAATAATCTTCTGTATAGAAGGAGCGTCTGTAAACAGATAAGATAAGATACTGATACTGCGTCAACTTTTAATAAAATCAATGCCAAAAGTAAAATAAAATAATAATAAATAAATGAAAATGTAAAAAACATAAGTGACATAAGATGAAGATGAAAAAAACACTTACTAATGAATGATGAAGGCACGCGCTACACACTGAAGATAATTCTTTGCATTTATTATTATTATTCTACTATAATCATAAGTTAATAAATATTTCAAAGTTATAATAATTTTTATATTTATTATTTTTTAACTACTTATTTATTTTTTATTTTTTTTTGAGAGGGGTTCTACAGTTCGTGTTTTTCCCTCCATGGGGCCGTCCATAAAGTACATCACGCTCCAGGAGGGGGGAGGGGGTGTAAGAAAGTGTGACAGTGGGGAGGGGTCCGGCAACGTGTGACGTCACGTTGTTTTCAATTACATTTTAATTATTCTGTTAATAAAAAAAATACATTTTTGTTTGAAATCGTGAGATACTTTAAGGGGGGGGGGTCCTAGGTTTGTGACAGGGGGGAGGGAGGGGGTTAAAAATGGTCAAAAATAGCGTGACGTACTTTATGGACGCCCCCCTAGCTTATAACTTATAGGGTATCTTGTCCAGGTCATGAAGTGTTCTTCGGGGAAGCCATTACATAACTGCCCGTGTCAGGAACCCGGGCCGAGGATAGATTGGAAAGCCCTGCAGGTACGATCACATGATCGGCCAAAAACATAAAATACGCCAAACAACCAAAGCCGCACTTGATGTACGAACTACACCAGCGACACTAGTCAAGGGTTTAAACAGCTTGTGAAATCGTTCAGGGAGGTGTTGAGACATAATCATAACCAAAGAGAATCAGGGCAGCAATGGCAACAAGCAACACAGTAGAAAGCAAACAGTGGAATCTTCCGTCTTGTTGCATACACAAAGACAAGGAGCGGAGGTGCTGAGTTGGACAACGTTTAAATAGCCCCTCCCCACTTTAAACCACGTTTTATTAACTCGCTTTCGTTGCTGTGGATTAGTTTGTCTGTCCACAATTTTTCAAATCTGCCAACGTAAAATTAAACCACTTCTGATGGTCCTAGAGATCTCAAAATTTTACCACAGATAGATCTTGGATGACAATGCATTGTATCAAAATTTCAGATCGATCGAATGTACCGTAATTAAATTAATGCATTTCTTAGTTTATTTTATATGAGCATCTGTACCCGCCTGCCATAGTTTCATTTCACGTGGCGAGTTCACCCCGTGACCTCATCGCTTAGTTATTAAACGTTGGGCGGGCGCTGATGAGGTGTTTTGTAAAATAAATAGAGCTAAAAAATATTTTAAAAACCACATTTTTATTAGTGGACTAAAAAATAAAATAATTAAAGGTAAAAAAATGATTTTTAAAAACCACGTTTTCTTAAGTGGACTAAAAAGAAAAAAATAATTTAAAACTTATAAGTTCAAGTACTTCGATTTAATATGACTAAAAACGTGGAGCGGGTGTTTGGTATAAAAATTACAGTTTTCTAATTTAGAAGGCAAAAGAGAGATCTATAAGTGAGAGAATGAGGGAAACGCTTATGTTAAACCTCATAAGCGCCCGCCCCACGTTTTTAGTCATATTAAATTGAAGTGCTTGAACTTATAAGTTTTAAATTATTTTCTTCTTTTTAGTCCACTTATGAAAACGTGGTTTTTAAAAATCATTTTTTTACCTTTATTTATTACCACGTTTTTATTAACTCACTTTCGTTCCTGTTTGTCTGTCCACACTTTTTCAAATCTGCCAACGTAAAAATAAACCACTTCTGATGGTCCCAGAGATCTCAATTTTTTTTACCACAGATAGATCTTGGATGACAATGCATTGTATCAAAATTTCAGATCGATCGAATGTACCGTTATTAAATTATTGAACTTTTTAGTTTATCTATATATAAGCATATGTATTATCCGTCAGCTCTTGTTTACATTACATTCACGTGCCGAGTTCACACCTACCCCGACCACATCAACCATGTTTAACATCAAGGGGAGATCAGTCATTTCCAGTCTGTAAATGTTTGTCGGGCAATGCGTATTATATTTGAACATAATCAATACTTCAAAACTCACCATAGCATACACTTAGACTAAAAAGAATAAAATAAATACATGTAGAAGTACAAAAAAGATATTAAAAAACCACGTTTTTATAAGCGGACTAAAAAGAAGAAAATAATTTAAAACTTATAAATTCAAGTACTTTAATTTAATATGACTAAAAACGTGGGGCGGGTGTTTGGTATATAAATTACAGATTTATAATCTAGAAGGCAAAAGAGAGATCTATATATAAGTCAGAGAATGAATGAACTGCATATGTTAAACCTCATAAGCGCAAACTGCAAAGGGAGAAAGAACAAAAAAAGCTTCGGACGAAAACCTTTTTGTTATCGATCCAAATAAAGAGAAACATAACTTAAATATCGCCTGGAACTATATTAGTCTAGTGTGTCAGTAAAAATTGTCGTGTTTGCTATAAGGTCTTGATTTCGCAGTTATTTGCCATGGTTGCTATGCGCTCACCAATGAGGGGAAAAAAGTATTTTTGTTTGAAACTGGGGACTACTTGTTTTTCTCTTATGTTTACACGCAATCTCTGTGGTAATAATTAATATTAAAATAACATCCAGCAATCTTTTCAAGCAAAACCAGCTTTTGAATTATTGACGAAAAAAGTGGGGGGGGGGAGGGGGGGCGGGAGATTAATACTCAATTCATTCATAGTCAAAACATTGATGAAGACGTGTTATTTATTTTGTTTGTTTGTGGTTGCTATCTATATAATAATATCGTAAAACCAAGGGTTCTTATGGATGATAGGAGGGTCTGGTCAATATAACCTTTCTTGTACATCAATATGGACAGCAAATGTTCTACTCGGCATTTTAGTCATGTGATGGGATGAACACAGAACGCAGCGGGTCAATCAAAAAGTCTAGCACTGTCAGGCAGAGGCATCACTAGGGTTGGTGTCACCCGGGGCGGTAGCTCATGGTGTCACCCCTTCACGACTGAAGGGGCCGTCCATAAATGACGTCACGCGAGGTTGCCGATTTTTACCCCACCCTCCGCCAGCGTCATACTTTGTCACAAAAATATAGACCCCACCCCTTTTTAAATCCTTTATATTAACTCGTGGTGTCTGCGGCGGACCTTGCTTGCTTGCTTGCTTGTCGCCAAAACTTTTGATCGATTTTTAACCCACTTGCTCGCAAGATAGCGAGCTGAAATTTTGCAGGCAGTTTCGTACCGATGATAAAAACAATGTATCAAAATTTCAGATCGATCGCATGTACCGTAATTAAATTATTGATTTTTTAGATTATGTTATTTATTCCTATGTATCATGCTATTTTTTGAGATAGAGCGTCGCGGTGCGTATTATATTGAACAACCTTTCTGTCGCGCAATAAGGTGCGTATTTTATTGACAGCTCTTTTTATAAACATATTCCTGATCGGTGCGTATTATATTAAACATGTTTTACGACACAACTTCAATTTTGTATTTCTGGATGGTCTGGCGCTGCGTATTATAATGAACATTCTTTTAGTTACTTCTCGTACATAAAGGATTTATAGTCAAAAACTTGGTTTTTTACGGGTTTTTCTTATTAAATCCTTTATATTAACTCGTGGTGTCTGCGGCGGACCTTGCTTGCTTGCTTGCTTGTCGCCAAAACTTTTGATCGATTTTTAACCCACTTGCTCGCAAGATAGCGAGCTGAAATTTTGCAGGCAGTTTCGTACCGATGATAAAAACAATGTATCAAAATTTCAGATCGATCGCATGTACTGTAATTAAATTATTGATTTTTTAGATTATTTTTTTTATTCCTATGTATCATGCTATTTTTTGAGATAGAGCGTCGCGGTGCGTATTATATTGAACAACCTTTCTGTCGCGTAATAAGGTGCGTATTTTATTGACAGCTCTTTTTATAAACATATTCCTGATCGGTGCGTATTATATTAAACATGTTTTACGACACAACTTCAATTTTGTATTTCTGGATGGTCTGGCGCTGCGTATTATAATGAACATTCTTTTAGTTACTTCTCGTACATAAAGGATTTATAGTCAAAAACTTGGTTTTTTACGGGTTTTTCTTATTACGATATTACGTCACAAAGCTTTGACACCCCTCCCCCAAGCCGTATTTTCTCAACAAAAATTAGCATGTTGCAATTAAAATTTTGTCATTTAAATATGTATTTAGGGTAAGTCTGCACCGTAATATCGTAACACGCGTGAAGTCATTGAAAACGTAATTAAATAAATGGTAAACAATCAAATATTTAAGTGGAACTTTTATTTAAAGTTTAGCGTTTTTTATGTGACGTCACATTTCTTAAACACCCCCCTCCTCGTACCACATCGTCACAGATGCGTGGACCCCCCTAAAGCCCCGAATAATTTAAGGGCCCCCAAACTTTTTATGAATTATAGTGTATAATAAAGATGCAGGCCATTATGTTTGTACGAATCCCTGAAAATGCCTTGGACAGTCATACGGCAATGCTGCAAATGAGTAGGGAGTATAACCGAAAGCAGGCTGTTCTTCGTGAGAAGTGCATTGTAGCTCATTATGTGCCGTGCACAGCTCATTCCTTTAATTTGGCTGGGAAAAGAGCAGCAGGTTGTCCTACTGCGGTCAGATTTTTTTGTCTTCTGTAAAATCTTTATACCCGACTTGTTGCATCTACTCATCATTGACAGGTACTTCAAAAACATATGAAATTGATACATGCTAACAAAGCCTTGTCTGACACAAGATGGTCAGCCTGACATGATGCCGTAAGGTCCGTTAATAGCCCATACCATGAGAATATCGCAGCACTGGAAGAATTAGCAACGAATGAAAATCAGCCACATGACTGCCGACTTGAAGAAGGAGGATTTCTAAAGGAAATTGAACAACTGGAAGTCGCTAATTTACTTGAAATTTGGGAAACAATTTTAGAAAGGAAGTATCTCATTGAGTTTGTTAAAAAATAGCATTCTTAATTTTATTCCTATGAAGACAAAAGAAAGGAAAAGTCCGTGGTAAAAACAGTGTAAACAATCTTCAATACTATCAAACAAAAAAGAAAGCGTCAGTTTGATAAATGACATCAACAAAACAGTATTCTCCTGGAGAAAAAAATTCAAGGTTGAGGTATTTCTGGTAATCATTGACAAACTTTCTTAAGCCCTACAACATTGGTTATGTGCATATAAATACATCCATGAGAAATTTGGCTTTCTTACAAACCTAACTGAGCTCAGCACTTTCGCCACCCGATGGACATCAGCCAAGTTAATGGAAGAACATTCAAGTGATTTCGAAGAAGGGGTCGGGTAAATCCGAAGCAACCGTTTCGTCCCCCCTCAATTTACTAGCAACGCCATCGAGCGGTGCCAGTTTAGGGCCAGGAGCGCCAGTACGGATTAGCAAAAAGTGCCGCGAAGAACGCATTGGACGCCAGCTCTGAGGAAACCTTCCAGTGGGGGTTGCACCCTAGGTAGGTCTTTGATGATCCCCCGGTCTGCGGCAGTCCTAACCATGGAGACCCGTGTGCTTTGCCGGGATGGCGCCAAAGTGGTAGCGGGTCGTAGTAGGAAATTCCACCACCTCCTTGTGAGGGCAACTTAGTGGGAGGCATCTTCGACTGTATGTCCTGGATGCCCAGGTGGCCGCTTCAGAAGCGACCGCATTTTTTGGGGGGGGGTTGGGGGTCCTCAGCTGTTACGTCCCTTTGGTGGCCAGATGGCTAAGGGGGTCTTCCGGGAAGACCCATAAAGAGCACTAGGCTCGGGGCTTCTGATTTTCTTCCACATGTAGGTTCATGAGTGATTACGAAGACTGTTTACCTTCAGAATTAGTCCAATTTTCAGAACTCTTAAAAACGTTATTGTCTAGCCCCAGGCTCATGGTAAGGAAAAGGAATTAGCACAAAGCGAAACTCAAAAAACTTGCACAGAGCTAAAAATTTTGCTGCTTTTGAATGAGCTTTATTTCACACAGTCCTTTACAAATGTACACATCGCACTTCGCATCTATCTTTCAATGATGACATCAAACTGCAACTGAGAGCGATCTTTTTCAAAGTTGAAAAGAATATATAATTATTTGGAATTTGCATGGGACGAAAAAGGCTGAATATGCTCTCTCTAATGAGCATTGAAAAGTAACTTGTAAGCTTACTCAGCTTTATTGACTTGATTGAAAACTTCGCCATTTGAAAAATTCGCAAACGAAAGTTGTAGGTTGAAATAATAATCATACATATTTTTCAAAAATGTTTGTTATTTCAAATAGAGAAAAGAATTCGTTACCTCATGAATTTTTTTTTAAAAATACGGAATAGCGCGTAATACTATTCTTTACGGGGGCGCGTTCGTAAGCACTAAACAGCGTAAGTCGGAATGGGACCGTCGTAACCGGAGGACTACCTGTATATAAACATGCATATCTATGCTTTCACGCCTTTAATAAATATATATATATATATATAAATATTACACTCAGAAGACATTGAAATCACAATTTTCCTCAAGAAAAATAAAAATATCAACAAAGAAAACACATCTTTTGATTTTTTTTCTTTGGGGGGGGGGTGATAAAATCGTATTCCCCCCACCCCACTGTGGTTGAGGGAGTCGTGAGGTGGGATTCGTTCATGCTATCGGTGTGTCCAAGCCCAAATGGCTTTATATCTTTTAAAACAGAAGACACTGCCTCTTTCATTCCAGCCTTTTTTAAAGATCTCTCTGCTGCGACTATTTCTTTTCTTTTCTTTCCTAATTTGTTTTAATGTTGTTCCTGTGTTGCGACTGTTTTATTATTGCAAGTTAACTGATATTTTTTTAATAAGAATTTTCGCGTTTAACGTATTTCATTGTAATTCTTAATTTCTTTCTACATCAAAAAAATTGTCATCTTTTGTTTTCTGACATAAAATCGTACACAGTAAAATTTTAGGCTCGGGTGTCACCCCCTGACGGGTGTCACCCGGGGCGGCCCGCCCCCCCTAGTGACGCCACTGCTGTCAGGACATGTTGCAAGTGAGGAACGTGTAACGACCATGCGGCCATCGATGCAAAACTTGTAAACACTTTCACTCTGGTCATGAGGCGAAGCAGAGCGACTTAATCCATGGTTTCCTGGACTAGTCAATATCACCTTGCTGAGACATTTAAGCCAAACTATCTTAGAATCCTAAGGGTACATGGGAGCGTTTGATAAGCATCTTGCAGAAACAAAGGCGTGTGTAGTCACAATTATGGTCGTGTGCGCGTGCTGAGGACTGACTGTGTGTTGAATTAATGAATTGTGTGCAGAGATAATGGATTACGTGTTGTGCAAAAGGGTTGTGTGTTGTGTTAGTGGGTTGTGTGTAGTGCTAATTGGGTTGTGTGAAGGGCATATTGCTCTACGTGTCTCCAAAATTTAGGATTATATTTTATTTATTTCGTTAGGTAGGGTGGGTGCGACAGGGGATTTCCTTTATTATTTCCAGAACATACAACTTAAAAACATTATAATTGAACTATTTCCATTTATTGGTTTTAATTGTTCGGGCCGTAATGAACCATTTTATCAATTATTGAATCACTGACTCTGTAACGCTCTATAAATAACCCAAACGCGCTTGGGGCGTACTTTATTATATATAGCACAAACGAAACGCTCTATAAGAATTGCAGATGTCCATCTCAGATGTTAAATGAAAACAGATTCTTAAAAATAAAACTTAACGGCGTTTGGTGGTTCAAGTTTTTGGTTTGTTGTGTTACGGCAATGTAATTTGTGCGTTATATATGATTTGTTATACGTAAACAGAAATTTTGTATTTTTTGTGGAAAAAATATGTGGTTAACAGGATTGGGGAAACACAAATATGAATGTGGTACACATGGTCAGGACGACAGGCAATGGATCCCGGCACTCAGTGGGGATATGACTCCCTGGTGACGTCGAGCATAGCCTTGGGCTATGTGTGCGAGCTGTGGGACTTGGTCATAACTCAACATAATTTACCAATCAGCCCATTTGGGGGGGGGGTAAGGGACTGGGGCAGTAGTATTACACCAGGATTTAACGTTGTTTTACTCACTATCCGACTGTGACATCAAGCAGAGACCGTTCACGCCATCACCCAACACACGGGCGATACCACCCCCGTACCAGATGGGCGCCCACATCAAGCCGCCGGCCAATTAATCCCCGACCTCGTGAGCAGTGGAACTATTTTTACCTCCATGTTAGCTACACCGCAGCCAACAGCCCAGTAACACCAGGTCTGCACACACACACAACCCGTGACATCACCTGATATCCCTTTAGTGGCTTTAGTCGTTTAGGACAGTGATGCCTGTCAAGACGGCCTGTAGAGGTAGTGTAAAGTAACAAAGAGACAAGCAGCCCCCGAATTTTAGTGAAGGGGCGTTAAAGCCAGTTGAGAGGGTTGAAGTCAATCAAATATTAGCCACCTACAATGGATTTCTCGAATACGCCAATCTTGCTGTAGTCGTAGCTTAAGCCGGGTGATTCACTGACGGGACCTTTGAGGCTTTGAGGTGGGGGTGCGTAATCCTATTCAATGTGGGGGAGAGGGGGTGGGGCTGTAGACCCGTATCACAAACGATTAACTTAACAAGGCATGCTGAAGTCTGATATCATCCCAATGACAGGTCCCCACATACCAGTTCTCTCTATCTCCGGTCGTCTTGCATTTATTGAAGTTGCTCGTGCTGGCACAATCCATTTGATGATATCGATTTCTGGAGATATATTCAATTACGGGAGCCCCGAGCACATGGGCGTTGGATGAATGCGTCAAATGTGTTGCGGAGTGATGCTTCTGACGGAATATCGATATAGCATTTAAATGCCGAGCAACTTTAACTACATATCTAGCGCAATTTAACAAAAAAAAATCTCCTTTAAATTTAAACAACTCGTGTACCATAGGGGATATGTTCGCACATGGACAATGGGGCCGTCCATAAAGTACGTCACGCTCCAGAGGGGGGAGGGGTGTAAGAAACTGTGACAGTTTGTGACAGGGGGAAGGAGGTTCCAGCCATGTGTGACGTCACGGTGGTGTACTTTATGGACGGCCCCCGACCTAAATGTACAACTGACCGATACAGTCAACAAGAGCATGCCTCACGTGTAAGGGTTTAGTCAAGTTAATATGTCATTCCCCCCACCCACACCCCACATACAGTCAACAACAGCATGCCTCACATGTAAGGGTTTAGTCAAGTTAATATGGCATTCCCCCGACCCACACCCCCCTATACAGTCAACAAGAGCATGCCTCACATGTAAGGGTTTAGTCGAGTTAATATGGCATTTCCCCGACCCACCCCCACCCCCTATACAGTCAACAAGAGCATGCCTCACATGAAAGGGTTTAGTCAAGTTAATATGGCATTCCCCCGACCCACACCCCCTATACAGTTAAGAAGAGCATGCCTCACCTGTAAGGGTTTAGTCAAGTTAATATGGCATTCCCCCGACCCACCCCCCTCCTATAGTCAACAAGAGCATGCCTCACATGAAAGGGTTTAGTCAAGTTAATATGGCATTCCCCCCACCCACACCCCCAAATCGGGTAATAACAGTGTGTGGTACACATGGTCAGGATGACGGGCACAGCGTCCTGGCACTCAGTGGTGATAACTCACTGTTGACGTCGAGCATGGCCTTGGGTTATGTGTGGCGTGCGAGCTGTGGGACCTGGTCATAACTTTACATATTTTACCAATCAGCCCGGCGAGCAGTGTTATTGTTCGGATTTGTGTCGCCCGGGGCGCACCATGATTTAACCGTCCCATCCACTAGTGAACTATGTGGCTGAAATTCAGCCCTTGACAATGAATTAAACAACACGTAAAAACACAGTTTTTGACTATAAATCCCTTATATATGAGACATAACTAAAATATTGATTACTAGACGCCCCGCGGCGTAGCATACGCCGCAGACTTGCTCATGGAGAGTTCTTTTACCCCTTTAATGCACTTTTTCAAAAGCCCAACTAACTTGTCCTTGTTTGATCAATACGAAATATTAAACTTTCTGAAATGCACACAAAGTATTTTATAATAGACGTTGGGGCTGTGGCGCCCCCCTTTTTTTGATGTTATAATTAACCATCATCAAATCCTCTTTTTAAATCCCTTATATTAACTTCGCGGCCGTCTCTGTCTGTCGTCATCTGATCATCTCATGGGCGGGCGGGCGGAAAAACAAAAGTCGAAAATGACCCACTTCCCGTGATTTGATCGAGCTGAAATTTAGCACACTGACCCGACTGACCTAACAATGCATCGTATCAAAATTTCAGATCGATCGAACGTACCGTAATTAAATTAATGCATTTTTAGTTTATCCGTATATGAGGTATGTAATTCAAATTCACTGTTTGTTATTGTTTTTTTTCCACGTGAAAGTTTGAGTTGACGCATTGAGGCGACCCATCGAAGCGACGGGGTGCTTTTGTTTACATTTTACGTGTCACGCTGAGCTCGGTCAAGCGAATCGGTGACCAGACTTTTCCCCCTCTACCACCCCCCCAGGGTTATGAAGCAAAGTTGAGTTACGACAGATTCAGTCTGTAAATATTTGTAAATACCTTTAGTTATGTCTCATATATAAGGAATTTATAGTCAAAAACTTTGTTTTTACGGGTTTGTTTTTATTAAATCCCTTATATTAACTTCACCGGCGTCTCTGTCTCTCATCATCTCTCTCTGTCTTGGGCGGGCGGAAAAACAAAAGTCATAAATGACCGACTTCCTGTGATCCGATCGAGCTGAAATTTGGCACACGGACCCGTCTCACCTAACAATGCATCGTATCAAAATTTCAGATCGATCGAACGTACCGTAATTAAAATAATGCATTTTTAGTTTATCCTTATATAACGTATGTAATTCAAATTCACGGTTTGTTATTGTTTTTTTTCCCACGTGAGAGTTCGAGTTGACGCGACCCATCGAAGTACCGGCGTGCTTTTGTTTACATAATACGTGTCACACTGTGCTCGGTCAAGCGATCGGTTACCAGACTCTTCGGGTTATGAAGCAAAGTTGAGTTAAGACAGATTCAGTCTGTAAATGTTTGTCGCGTTTGAAAATAATCAATACTGTTAGTTATGTCTCATACATAAGGGATTTATAGTCAAAAACTTTGTTTTTACGGGTTTGTTTTTATTTACATTGTTCCCTTTTCCAAAATTAAATTATCAGCGAAAACAATGACGTCAAATAATTACTTTTTTTACAGCGCATATTTAATTTGCACACCTTTTGATGGATTGGTGCAGTAATTTGGTGCGCTGCTTTCTAAAATTAGTATCTGTTGCACATGCAGCTTCTTGTTGCCTCGCACGTTCCGACCAGGAAGAGAATTACATAATATATAGATGTTCAAACGCATCAAACATTTAAATTTACAGACTGAAACTGAGTGAACTCTCCTTGGAGTAAAACACGAGATGTGGTTATCGATGGCTGGCGTGAACTCAAGTGACACTTGAGTAAACAATAGCAGACGGCTACATATAGTTATATAGAGATAAACTAAAAATGCATTAATTTAATTACCGTATATTCGATCGATCTGAAATTTGGAAATAATGCATTGCTAGGTGACACGAGGCTATGTGCAAAATTTCAGCTCGATAGCATTACGGGAAGTGGGTCATTTTTGAATTTTGTTTTTCCGCTCGGCCGACCGACCAAGAGACGCGGTGAAGTTAATATAAGGGATTTAATTAAACAACCCCGTATCTAAAAAACCACGTATCTAAACAAACCCCGTAAAAACAAAGTTTTTGACTATAAATCCCTTATATATGAGACAGAACTTAAAGTATTGATATGTTCAATATAATACGCAACGCGCTATAAACATTTACAGAATGAAACTGACGGATCTCCCCTTGCTGTAAAACAGTCGTCATCGATGGCTGGACTGAACTCCAGCACGTGGCGGTGAACAATTGCAGATGGCCACATTGAATTATGTATAGAGAAACTAAAAATGTATTAATTTAATTATGGTACATTCGATCGATCTAAAATTTTGATACATTGCATTGTTAAGTGACACGAGTCTATGTGAAAAATTTCAATTCGATAACATCACGGGAAGTGGGTCACTTTTTACCTTTGTTTTTCCGCCACCCGATCAAGGCCAAAAGATCACGACAGACAGAGAGAAAGACAAGACGGTGAAGTTACAGACTGAAACTGACTGATCTCCCCTTGCTGTAAAACCCTTCCTATGCTACCGGTTCAAGGCAAACGTAGTGCGTTAATGCAGTATTAAGAGTTATGTATGCTACGCAACTGTAGCAAACGTTTAGAAGACAAACGATACATCACAACGTCTCGGACAATCAGTTAACACACAGTCAAGAGTTTTCAATAGTAGATATATACATCCCACCACCACCCTTTACGCCAAATCTCACAACCTGGATTACCAGGAACACATACAATCACAGAGTTTGTCCATACACTCACAGTCATACATGTTGTCCATACACTCACAGTCATACATATTGTCCATACACTCACAGTCATACATGTTGTCCATACACTCACAGTCATACATGTTGTCCATACACTCACAGTCATACACGTTGTCCATACAATTAAAGCCATACACGTTGCCCATACACTTACAGTCATACATGTTATCCATACACTCACAGTAATGAATGTGTCCATACACTTACAGTCATACATCTTGTCCATACACTCACAGTAATGAATGTGTCCATACACTTACAGTCATACATGTTGTCCATACACTTACATTCATAAATGTTATCCATACACTTACAGTCATACATGGTGTCCATACACTTACAGTCATACATGTTGTCCATACACTTACAATCACAGAGTTTGTCCATACACTTTCAATCACAAAAGTTGTTCATACAAGTACAATCACACACAGAATGAGATACCAAAAAATCCATTATGCATAGGAGTCAATATTATAAAGAGAACCCGTGGGGATGACGTAGTTATATTAGCGAGAAGACCATATGTTTAGCACATCAATGATTCCGGGAATACCTGCCATGTAAACAATGTTCAAAGCAAAAGAGTGTGTCTACTTGGTAGCGCTCCAAGTCAAGACCTAACTTTAATTAAATACCAGATAATGTAAGTCAGATTGCAAGTAGGTGATTGCAAGATTGTGCATGTGGTTACATTTGAAAGATCAAATAGATAATTGCAAGACAGTGTATGTGGCTGCATGTCTGATATCAAATAGTTGTTTGCAAGATCGAGCATGTTCGTTTATCAACATATTATTAGAAATAAGGTGACCTTTACTTTCAGTAAAAATATCACGCATGTATTGAATAGATCATTTATTGCCTGTTTGCGTAACAATGAGCATCTCTCAGAAAGTAGTTCAATAGGCGCAAACAGCAGTGAGTAGGCCGAATGAAGTTATTATGGACAGTTGAAGAAGTTTTAGGATTACAAAAGCCCTACAGCACGGATTTGTGAATTTTTTTTAATTTCTTCTCTTCTGTAACTTTTAAAGAGTTAATAGTTTAAAATTAATAAATACACTTTGACCAATGTGACAAGATATGCAAGATAAAAATCTGATGAGGAGGATTAGCGGAAGATTGCTAACGTTCATGGAATCGAAAATTAATCATTACATTTTTTCAAAAACTAATCAATAACCTGGAAATCGTATAACAGACATGTATCTTTATGGACCCACACACAAAAAAAAACAAAAAAAAACCAACCCGTAAAAAAACCAAGTTTTTGACTATAAATCCTTTATGTACGAGAAGTAATTAAAAGATTGTTCATTATAACACGCAGCGCAAGACCATCCAAAAATACAAAATTGCAGTTGTGTCGTAAAACGTGTTTAATATAATGCGCACCGATCAGGAATAGGTTTATAAAAAGTGTTGTCAGTAAAATACGCACCTTATTGCGCGACAGAAAGGTTGTTCAATATAATACGCACCGCGACGCTCTATCTCAAAAGATAGCATGATACATAGGAATAAATAAAATAATCTAAAAAATCAATAATTTAATTACGGTACATGCGATCGATCTGAAATTTTGATACATTGTTTTTATCATCGGTACGAAACTGCCTGCAAAATTTCAGCTCGCTATCTTGCGAGCAAGTGGGTTAAAAATCGATCAAAAGTTTTGGCGACAAGCAAGCAAGGTCGGTCGGTCGGTCGGCCGCAGACACCACGAGTTAATATAAAGGATTTAAAAAAGGACAATGTATAGGTCTCTTGTAGTTCTGGTTAACTTCCACTGGTATGAGTTGATAGTCTACTTATTGGAAAGGGGGGGGGGAGACATTTATAGAATCTAACCCCTAGCCTAGAGGAGCGTGTGAGAAAGGCTTACATAATATGTTTTTGTGCATTAATAAGGCTTAAATGTATCGTTTTCATCACACAATTCGTTTCTGTATCTTTCTACATCTCTCTGGAAGGCGAGTTTTTACAATGATCCGGATAACAAAGTCAAGTAAATTGGACTTGCCAGTTATAAAAGCAAATGACCTACACGATGGTAGTCAACACACAAACAATAAAACTGTTACCATAAGGTCGTGTTCCATCCAGCGTTAAATAACTATTCTAGAATGTGTTTCAACTAGCGTTAAAATATCTAATCTTGGCCGTGTTGCAGCCAGTGTTAAAATATATATACTGGGCCGTGTTCCAGCCAGCGTTTAAAATTCATATTGGAACATTTCCCGCAGCGTGTGTTGGGTGAGACGTGATACAAAAAAAAAGGGTGAGAAAATAAACAAGGAGAAAGACCGGGATTTGTCGGCCGAACTGCCGCTATTAAACGCTCGTCATCACGGTGCAGAAACCAATAAGACGAGTTGGCCTGACGACAAGAGCGATCAACGAAGTAAATCACCGCTCCATCACCTCTGCAGGTCTCGGGCTACAACCCACGAACAGGCAACGGAAGGCCATTTTCTGCCAGGTGTTCGCACCACGACGAACGGTGCGCAAAACCAACACGGATTTTTGCCCTAAAGCTTGTCGCAGCTGGACACCAGTGTACGCGAAGCGGCGCATGACTTGCTAAACAAGCCAACGGACTAAAGAAAATTAGGAAAGATTTTTTGCCACATGGACTCTAAATCAGGCCAATTAGGAAAACTATAAAAGACTATGCAATAAACGATTCGGGCTTGTAAAACAAGCCAAGGGCCAAAAGAAAACTAACACATTTTGCTAAAGCGATCTTGGATTATAAAACAAACCAATGGACTAAGGAAATATAAAAGAAAGCCTGCGAAAGCGATTTGGTCTGCCTCACAGGTAGGATGTTGACTAGAGTCTGGGGACTGCTTCCCGCTGGTGAAATCAAGCTTTTACAATACTTAAATACAATTGCAAGAAATTGCAGCGTTTTCAAACTATATCCCCCCCCCTTATTTCCATTCCACACATAAGTCAAACATGGTGTAGAAAAGTTAAATATGAAAATTGAATTGTAATTTTTTTTTATATCACTATGTATATCATACCTCATCTTAGATACTAGTGTTTGATTTCTCATATGCAACGCCATTTTGGACACATTAATATTATTATAAAATTCCTATATTCTAGAAGGGTCTATGATGTTTTTTTTATTCGATACATTTTATAGTATTATATAATGTTTTCTTCCGGCCTTAAAAAGTATAGTCCAAAGACTATATTGAATGGAATCTAAACAATTGTCAAATACGACACATTTGAAATGGAGTTTAACATTAAAAATGGAATGGGGCAACAGTGGCAAGTATGTATTAAAGGTGGCCAAGATGGTACTTCTAAGAGCGTGTCATCGTGCATGTCATCGGTACCTAGTATTGGTGGCCAAGCTATAAACTATAAAATGCCATCAAAAACTTTCAGTTGAATTAAGACGACAACATGTCAAGCAATGCATTAGATGATTTTTTTTCAACAAACTATGTGGTGTACTTCTAATCATAACAGTCCATGATAATTAAAGTACATTATTCGTAAACATAACTCGTTATAGAGTTTGAGCAACTAAATACCCGTGCGTCCCTTAACTAAACTTATGAGTGTTGGATTCGAATGTCTGATTCCATGATAATAATTAGTGAATGGGATTGAGATGGGGCCGACTAGGAAAAAAATTATTAGGCTTCTGGGAACGTTGGACCAATCCAATAAAACCATTGATTATGTATTGATCCGCGGGCCTGATTGGGGGGGGGGAGGGTGCGCAAAGAGCTAGCCACGTAATTTATTTCAATAGCGTTCAGTGTGTGTGTGGCTAGGAGGGTGGCTAGGTGGGAAGACTTCTACAAAACTGCAATTTTTCTTTTGGCGGAAGTGATGAAACTATGGCTCTTACTGCCGCAGTAGTTCTGATTAGGTCCAGCTTTGGCAATAAGAAGCAACGTTTCCTTCAGGAATGTTTGGCCAAGTGTGCGGGTAATTTATAAAAGTGCCGTGGCCAACGGTGACGTTTGCATGGTATAACTCAACTTCAGGTAACCTGGGGCCGTTTTTCAAAAAGTCCCCCCCCCATACACACCCGACTCATTTTTAAAAATATGTGACCCCTTACCCTATGGGTGACCCCTCGAAACGGCCCCGAAATAACGTCCTCTGTCAAAACAGCCCCGATCAAATCGGGCCCGGACAAAATGGCCCCGGTCAAAACGGCCCCAGACAAATCGGCCCAGGTCAAAACGGCCATAATAATTTTTTTACATTTATTAACACAAAATATATATATTTTTGGGGAGGTATTTTAACCCTTTGTCAGCTTTTTCACCCTTAAAGAAAGTGGTCGAATTTTAACATTATTTCTTGTCATGTTATTATATTATTTATTCTCAACAAACAATTGTGACTTGGTGACATATTATAGAGTAAAGGTTATAAAATTGTTTCTTGTGATGTCATTATTATTGTTTCTTTTGAACTAAACCTGACACTGAATCGGTGAGTAAAAATACTAATATAATATTTGATTGTATTTTTTACTATCATTCCATCGATTAGTCCAGGGCCGTTTTGACCGGGGCCGTTTTGTCGGTGAACCGGCCATCCCGGACTCTCGTCTCATTCAAACCGTCTACTGTTTATTTAAAACACAAAAGTTTTCAGTGCTAAGACAGCAGGGATCCAACGCACGTGTCTCATGTGAACGTTGACTGATGTGTGTCTCCGATCAACGTTGACAGGTGTGTCTCATGTCAACGTTGACAGGTGTGTCTTATGTGAATGCTGACAGGCGCCCTGTGCAAAAGATGGTGTGTGAGAGTTTAAATAATACTATACAAAGTCCATAATCAAATAACAACGGTCACTTAATCAGGAAAAAAATACTATCAATGGTCATCGAATTTAATAATTCTACATCAGTTAGGCAATACAAACAAACTCGTGCCGAGTGGTCGCCATAAACGATTAACTCATCGGGCAGTACTTCATAGGTCCTTGTTCTTACAACAGTACATTCGCTAATTAATAGTACTTACAAAATACATTACAAATACTTCAAAGCCGAGTTTTAACAAATAAGGATTGATTTTCTATGTCTTGAAGAGTTGTGGAAAACATAAAAGCATTAATTAATAACCTTTTCCGAAATCAAAGTGGAACACGGTGCTTAAAATTTTAATCATAAAATATATTCTCTCCGGAACAATTTTATTACGTGGTCTCTTATCACAGTCATGAATAAAACGCGCACCTAAAATTCATTTGTTTCTCGTATTAAGTACACTTTGGGCAGCCCACTTTGCATTATTCTAACAAATGTATTAGTCTTATCTTGTCTATTGGACGACGGACGATTGTGATCGATGTAAATAGTGCTAATTTCCCCCCATCATTTTTAGAGGGATTTCTAAGTTTTAACATATACCCTGTAAAACTATTTAAAAATATTTATATATATATATATTTATTTATTTTAAAAAAAAACAGTAACAACAACAGATTGTTTCCCTCTTTTCTTTGTTCTCCACTTCACGGGCTATTATGAATCGATACGCCAATGATGCTCCCGTCCCCATTTGTTTCTAAACACTAGTATGTGGAGCCCAGCACGTTTCCAATCAGGAGAACTGATCCATCTGCTGCCTGCGTGCACGTTCCATAAATAGTGTCAAATGGCTGAGTACTTTGGGGAATACTTACATGTGGTCTACGAAACCTACACACACATATTGCTAATTCACCCCCTCAACCTTTTCCCCTCGCGGGTGGGGTAGAGGGGGACCTGAAGGAACAAAACAACTTGGGTTTTCTGCTGGAGGGTTAAATCAAAACTGCTATCTGACATTATTTCGAGTCCTTAAACGGTAAATGACGGTAACAATGTGCGGATAGTGACGGTAACAAAGTGTGCCCGAATATTTATCCGACATGTTATGTCTTCGCGTCTCTGTCACATGACATTCAACGCAGACCCACTGTGATCACCAACCATTCTGTGACTTTTGTCTATTCAGGCCCAACAGAGCGATTGTGTTGTCTTCAGTCCAACCAATGACGACCCATGTGTTTAATTTCAAATGTATTTCTATACTTGTAACAAGTTCGTGAGGCCACTTACTTCTTAATAACATCCCACCCACCAAAACGCTAATCTTAATGGGGAATTCTTGTAGATCATTCTCAAACACACACACACACACACATAAATCAAGAACAGTTTATTAAAATGTTTTTACAATTTCTGTTTTAACAATATTCTTTTAAATAGAGTATTTAAAAAAAAAGGTCGACCAGAGGATTATTTGCTTAAGACATACAAGTTCAAAGACAAAAGCTGAACCTGTATCGAGCAGGCTTGAGTAAGTGCCGAAGGGAGACACGACAATTTCAGGGTGAGCAAACAATCCAGTATAATGAGGCTATCCACGAAGCAGGGTGTATCACTCGGCTCGATAGGAACATTGCGACACAACTGCTGGCGTTGAGATGTGCAACCTGGGCCGATACAAGACTTTTCCACCGGATCGAACACGGCCTCGCTTGAGATTGTCTTTTCCAACAGATAGCTTTATAGGGGTTACCAAAAATTACTATGGATTCACCATTCCATCGATTTATATGACCAATAGCCGCCGCTCGATTGATGCGATCAATGGCCACTGTTTCGATTGACGTGGTCATATATATATATATATATATATATATATATATATATATATATATATATATATATATATAAAGAGCCACCAAATCGATTTAAGTGACCGATAGCCGGCCAATCAATATATTTGACCAATAGCCACCCTATCATTGTATGAGACCAATATCCGCCCGCTTGATAAATGCGATCAATGGCCAACCTTTCAATAGACGTGGTCAAATAAATAATAGCCTTCACATCGATACAAGTGACTAAAAGCAACGCCGTCCATTTATTTATATAACCCGTTCGATTCCAGAGAAACTAAGTCACCATTCATCAATACCCAACGGAAGATGACATTTTTTATAAATAAATTAAAACTTATTTAACAATCGAAACCATTTTAGTATTTGAAATGAACAAAAAAGAAACCTTTTATATAAATGCAAATTCCGCGACACAAACTTAATTAGCCTAATAAAATAGAACAACTATGATGATTAAATTACAGGGTTTAAATAAGATAGAATGACATGTTTTTATTTTTACCTTTTCTAGAACTAAAAATAAATCGTGCGCACGTCATGTCAAACCGGTTCGCACGCAGACGAGGGGGGGGGGACAGCATTATAATTGATTAAAAGGGCAGATCGCAATTGGACCAACCGCTCTATAACATGACATTCATTGTAGACCCAGTGTGATCCCCCATTCATGCATTGTGCAATGCAGTAGCTTCGATCTGAGAGGGTGACTACAGTGCATGGTTCTAGGCTCGTGCTCTACGCAGTTTTTGGGCTGCTCTGGCACTTCTGGCCTGCTCTCACGTGAAGTTTTTGGGCTGCTCTGGATGGTGACTGGCACTTCTGGTCTGCTCTCACATGGTTTTTGGGCTGCTCTGGGTGGTGGCTGGGACTTCTGGCCTGCTCTCACATGAAGTTTTTGGGTTATTCTGGTTGGTGACTGACACTTCTGGCCTGCTCTCACATGAAGTTTTGGGCTGCTCTGGGTGCATTCTGACTCGCTGTTACATGGAGTTTTTGATGTGTGCTTGTTTCATGCTTTCACATCTGGCCTGGTATCACATTCATGTTTTAGGATGTGCTGGGTTCAGGCTGGCACATCTGACCTGGTGTCACATTCATGTTTTAGGATGTGCTGGGTTCAGGATGGCACATCTGGCCTGGTATCACATTCGTGTTTTGGGATGTGCAGGGTTCAGGCTGGCCCATCTGGCCTGGTATCACATTCGTGTTTTGGGATGTGCAGGGTTCAGGCTGGCCCATCTGGCCTAGTATCACATTCATGTTTTAGGATGTGCTGGGTTCAGGCTGGCCCATCTGGCCTAGTATCACATTCATGTTTTAGGATGTGCTGGGTTCAGGCTGGCCCATCTGGCCTAGTATCACATTCATGTTTTAGGATGCGCTGGGTTCAGGCTGGCCCATCTGGCCTAGTATCACATTCATGTTTTAGGATGTGCTGGGTTCAGGCTGGCCCATCTGGCCTAGAATCACATTCGTGTTTTGGGATGTGCAGGGTGTGTAGCACGGACATTTACGGGCCAGCCAATATTGCAATGTTATTGCCACTGCTGTCTGTGTGGACTAACTGCTGGGTGGTGGGGATAGTTAAAGTCCAGTTGTTACATTTATCTTGTTTGCTATATGAGATCTGTTTTGTCAGGGGCATTTTGACCATCAATAAATAATTATTTATTTTACTTAAACGTTTTTCTTTCAGCTGATTAGTGCCGCAGACAAATATATTCATACCTTAAATTTTCCCATCGCTATGTTGCCTACAAAAATTCTTCATTCAAAGTTATGAAATAAAATGTCAGTTATATCTGAATTAAACTAATATTTTTTTTTAAGGCGCTTGGAAACTATTTTAAGGTTTCGTGAATACCACTCATTCCATTAACAATAATTGCTTTTACAGCATGGAAATTGACTCAATAAAATTTGTCAATGTTATTTCAGTCCTAGCCTGATGCACATTTTGCAACATCTTCAATGTATAAAGATCTATTTATATGCAATGATACAGAACTTATAAATTATTTCATAAATATCAATACAGAAGTTCAAACAAGCGTAAGCTATATATAGATGTGTGGGTGGGGTAGAAAGAATTGGGAGGGGGCGGATGAGTTTTACCGTTAACACTCTAACTTACGTTCTTTTAAAAAAGAAATGTATTCCCATCGTTCCAATGAAATATTTATTAACTGCGTTACTATAAAAGTCATTTCCATGTCTCCAATGAAATAATTTCTATAAAAGATTCTGGCTTTGAGGTAGGGAATTGAGTTATGTCGGGGGAAAACTGTTAATGAAAATTTCATCCTCTATAGATTGAATTCAATGAGCTGTGAGTGATGTTCAATAAAGAAATGGCCCTATGGGGCTAATAGAGACACGTAAAGGGCTTTCAGAGGTGGGAAAAGACCATTCAACCGAAGAGACTCTAAAGTTGACTCGCAGGGGATTCCTGGGTGGTACAATCTAAAAACAACAGAGCTAAATGCCAGAAAGACAACTGATTTAATAGACCCGGCAAAACCATTCACCATTTCCATTCAATCGACTTCACTCAACGCATGTTTCCAATCATGAACCCGAAGAAACAATACCAGTGACATTTCTGTAGGTTAATACTAGGTTTGGGTGTAGTTAGAAGCAATTTCCCGCTTAACAGAAATTACGATGCTTGTTAAACTTATCTTACTATCATACCATATGTCAATTGGAGACCATGGCAGAATGACATAAATGCCATGCCTCGCAAGGAATGCACCAGCCTGCAAAAGAAAATGTCTTTGTAAATAGTAGCAGTGGACAAATAGTGTGCAACAGAAAGAAGCTCTGTCAAGAGAATTGCTCCATTCAAAAGAAAGGAAGGGGAAAAAAGGTTACGGAATATGCGAGGTCGAATGGAGGTAAAAAATAAGAGTATCGATTATTCCTCTTGGTATCCATGTCAACAAACAGGAGTCTGGTGTAAACAAGGCGCTGATTGATTGCTAGAAGGGAGGGGGGGCCAGTGGAGTTTTATTTTTATTTTTACTCTCGATAAAGGTCAAAATTTACATGTTCCACCGCTGGGGCGTATTTAAGGACATAAACCAATTAAAAGCATTGGGCACTTCTCCAAGAAATTATTTAGATGGAAAACTCCCGAAATTATGGCCGAAATTCATTGTATGCCCACATAGTTTTGCAAACTTTGCTCTAACTTAGGCAAGCGCTGGTATGTCTGAATGAGCCATTTCTCGTTCAATAAACACTGGACATGGGCTTCCAAATGGTCTCCTATAACCTATCAATTTTTTTTTAAAGTGTTTCCATGCTGACTGCCTCACGCCCAGTTGGAGGGATGGTCGAGATGACGAGTCAGGGGGCGCTAATGTAATGATTTAGAATTAGAATTGATCGCTCTCAAGATATACGATGTATAATTTTTCCAGGGTCTGCATGTGTCTTCGAATTTACATAACCAGATTAGATATCACCAAGTGAGATAGTGTGTCTAGGTTTGGAAAACGTGAATAGATTAATATGTGTATTAATATGGATACAATGAGAGCTACCCTGACGTCACATGAGTCTCAAACTAAGCCTCACAAACCAATCGCGCCATTAAAAAGGCTGCGTTATCCCACTTTTTTTCATTTATAATATTTGTACTTAATGCTATGGTATAGCTTAATAGTTTACCGCATACCAACAATCACATGACTCCACTTGGCCATCAGCCTTCATTCAATGTGTATATAGGTATCAATGATCCTCGACTACTTTAGTTTCTATCAGCTCCTAGGGGCTATCACGCCCTAGTGTACACAAACTGGAACCACTGTTTTCAGCTACCGCTTTAACAACGTATGTGAGGTCAGACAAAAACAACAAACAAACTATGATTAGCCATTTAAAGATGGCAGGCAGTACGGTCAATATGGGGATGGTTACGTTGGTCTATAAATACTGAAGCAGGGGAACGTTCGTAAATCAATAGCCATATAATTTTTAAAAAGTACATTAACAAATTTACAGCAGACTTTCACATTAAAAGTCGAACAATGTAAAAGAACACCAGAGACAAAAAACAAAAAAATTCAGTTTGAAATGCTCTGTAACGTTGAATAAGTTAATCCCCCCCCCAAATGTATTTGAATAGCAAGTATTAACAAAAGTGATTACATCTCTTGTTGGTGTTTTTTTTTCTTCTTTTTCTTTTTAGACAGCTTTTTAGGAAAGCAATTTCGTTCTATCTACATTTCTTGTATTTATAAATGATACAAAATTGATTTAGCTTCCATGGCGAGGCTGGCCAAAAGCCTGGCCACTTTATGTATACGTCTATAAAGAATCGAAGCTCTTGTTATGCAAGCACACAATTTATTACGATTTGAAGGATGACTTCAGCTTAGATTGTCTTACTGAATAGTCATATGAATTGGCACAGACTAGTTACAATAATTGAAAGGTGTGAAATCTGAGTGCTGAGACAAGGAACGAAGAAAGATGATAATCCTAAATAAAACAAGAGCATGCAGATTGGGATTGATATTCCAACAGTGAATCGCTCAGACAATATATTACAGATTTCAAATATAAAGGCTTTTTTTAAAAAATAACATCATTCATCCATGTCTCACGTTAATAAAAACAATAGAAAGGACATACCTTTAAAGGTGTTGTGTCAAATGTTCCCCCAGCTTAGTACCAACTACGGCCTAAGCAGTCTTCACATCCGCATCTTACTCCAACATAGATCCAGCTCTGGCTCACCCGATTTCGAACGCTCCTAGTTACAAGCATTCAAATTGACCCCCCTCCCGCCTTTTTCTCCCCCACCCCACAGCCCAAAACGGTCTCCACAAGTTGGGTTATCGACCGCCTGAAAGTCGACCGGTATAGCTATGGCCCCAGAGAATGGAATGGGCGATACATCGATTCGATACTAATATCGAAATCCAATTTTCGCTGATTACACCCGTTTATAAAGAATACAATTTCATGGGTGTACAATGGGTGCGTGTGGAAGTCTGCGAGGCAGATGACAGTAATAATATAATTTAATATTGTGGTAACAGTAGTGCGTAATACAATTAGATTAATGGGTTGGTAATGTATATACTAGATGAGCATTCTTATACCGCCGCATGCAATATACGAGTATTGTATTAGTAATAGTCATGAATCTAGTACAGAAGTTCATGGTCAAAGCACACAGAACATATCGAAGTATTAACATAGTTGGAGCACAGCAAATAATGATTGAAAACATCATTGCTGTTTTGTAATAATTAGAATGATTTGATCTCATTCAATTATATATACCCTTTTTAAAAGGGTTTTTGTATGTTGTTCAGTTAGTGGAGAACTAAAAGGAGGGGAGATGTGAATGATACGTTTGTATGAATGTTTTAATTCTGGTTTAACCTTGAAAGTAGAGCTGCCCAGCATCAAAATCCATGTCTTCAAATGGCTTTGCTATAGAATATATTCCGCACTGACTAAAAATTACCCGTGTTACTCGATACTTGCCACCGATTGAGAATAAATCAGTGTCCAAGTTCCATTACGTCAGGAGCGATGTCCAGAATGCAAAAATCGATGTTTCTTGAAACCAGGCTCAACGGTTAGACAACAAGGAGTTGGTGGGCGAGGGTGGTGAGTAAATAGTGAGGGGGGGGCGGACAAACCAGTAACATCAATTTGCCAACTGCGGAGATGTAGCAGTATATATATCTACCTACACGATATGGTTCCCACTACTTATAGGAATTGTAGTAGACATCTACATGAGTGTGTCCTACTACTACTAGATGTAGTAGACATCTTCATGAGTGTGTACTACTACTAGGAGATGTAGTAGACATCTACATGAGTGTGTCCTACTACTACTACTAGATGTAGTAGACATCTTCATGAGTGTGTACTACTACTAGGAGATGTAGTAGACATCTTCATGAGTGTGTACTACTACTAGGAGATGTAGTAGACATCTACATGAGTGTGTCCTTCTACTACTATAATATAGGAGATGTAGTAGACATCTACACGAGTGTGTCCTACTACTACTAGGAGATGTAGTATACATCTACACGAGTGTGTCCTACTACTACTAGGAGATGTAGTATACATCTACATGAGTGTGTCCTACTACTACTAGGAGATGTAGTATAAATCTACATGAGTGTGTCCTACTACAGCTAGGAAATGTAGTAGACATCTACATGAGTGTGACCTACTACTACTAGGAGATGTAGCAGATATCTTCTTGAGTGTGTCCTACTACTAGGAGATGTAGTAGACATTTACATGAGGGTGTCTTACTACTACTACTAGGAGATGTAGCAGACATCTTCATGAGTGTGTCCTACTACTACTAGGATATGTAGTAGATATCTACATGAGTGTGTCTTACTACTGCTACTAGGAGATGTAGTAGACATCTTCATGAGTGTGTCCTACTACTAATAGGAGATGTAGTATACATCTACATGAGCGTGTCCTACTACTACTAGGAAATGTAGTATACATCTACATGAGTGTGTCCTACTACTAGTAGATGTAGTAGATATCTACATGAGTGTGTCCTACTACTACTAGGAAATGTAGTATACATCTACATGAGTGTGTCTTACTACTGCTAGGAGATGTAGTATGTGGTGTACTGAATGGTTTCAGTATATGTTCGTTAATTATGGTCATGGTCAAACATGGAAGACAATAAGAATACAATCATAAGCAAGTCGTTGAAGTTCACATTGAACGCCATATTCTTTATTTACATTTCTGCCGGAAGTGACCCCGTTATTATACATAGTTATTTACGGTGTTCACATTCCGTAATACTCAATATACTACACCATCTCCCCTCCAAAAGAAATGTACAATATGTATATTCAACTCAACACATGCACACTTAAAGTTCACTTATTAGTCTTTTAGTGGGCTTAGATTGTCTCTTCGATCTTCTTAAAACATTTTCAGAAGTATCTGTCGCTTCTGATGTAGTTTGAGTTGTTGGTTCCTTGACTGCTGAGGTGTCAGGAACAGATGAAGTCGGCACGCTATCTTTACTTGTAGAGGCTGGTTCTGCGACCTGAAGAGGAGGGAACCATTTCGGTATTTCTTTCCCTTTGAATGGCTGGAGGGATGTGTGCCGATGATGATCTTATCTGATCTACATGTCTGCGACATGTTATCCCTGGATATGTTTCAACAATGTAGGAGAGCGGACCAGATCTCTCTACAATTGTTCCACTGATCCATTTGTCTAGATTCCTGTAAGTCCCTTATGAGGACGGTTTGTCCTGGACTGAATTCACGGGAATTGTCCTTTGTGGAATCTATGTTGCTCAGCTTGTTGCTTAAGTACTGTTAAGCAAAATTTTTCCAATCTATTTAGAACAATGTCAATGTTCTTTAAGTGTGATTCATTGGTTTCCCCTGTGATGATTATATCATCCTGATTACATTGAACATTTTCCAATCCTGACAGCACTGTATCCATGATACGTTGAAATATAGCAGGACTTGATGTAATTCCAAAAACCAATCTGTTATATTCATAAAGTCCTAGATGGGTGTTAATTGTAGTGAGCTTTTTAGATTCCTCATCTAGTTCACACTGTAGATAGGCTTGAGTGAGATCAATTTTAGTGAATTTCTGTCCTCTACCCAGATTTGTGAAAATATCTTCAAATTCTTGGAAGTGTATATGATTCTGAAATTAGAGCTGGATTTAAGTGGTTTTATAATCTCCCACATATGCGAACATCACCAGAAGATTTAGTAACTGGAACGATAGGTGTAGCCCATTCACTATTTGTAACCTTGGTGATAATTCCTTCCTTCTCTAGTTTCTTTAATTCGGCTTCAACCTTTTCTTTTAAGGAGTATGGTACAGGTCTTGCCTTAATAAATTTTGGTTTGCATGCATTTTTCAAATGAAATGATGCTTTAATATCTTTAATTTTTTTTTAATTCCGCCTTGGAATACACTTGAGTGTGTTTTCAGAATTCGGTGGAGTTCTACCTTCTTCTTGTCACTTGAGACTGAGGTATAGTTAATCGACTGAGGCAATTTTATTTTTATTTATGAATCCATTCTCTGCCTAGGAGTGGATATGCGCCATTCTTCACAATCACTCAAGTAAGGTATTTAGTTTTGTTGCTTATGGACACTTTTTCTGTTGTTGTTCCTACAGGAGTGATTACCTCTCCTGTGTAGGTTTTCAACTTCATTCTCACTGGACTGGTTACAGGTGCCTTCTTAAAAATAGAGTGATAGTCTGCTTTTGTCATCACAGATATCGGGCAGCCTGTATCGAGTTCCATTTTTACTTTAATATTATTTATAATGGGGTAAACCCAAAATTTCTTTGTATGTTCTACGCTGTGAACATTATAAATCTAACAAATGGTGTCAGAATCTTCATCTGATTCTTCATTCCATTTAATGTGGTGAATCTTTCCTCCTTTACTTTTAGTACTTGCTAGTTGACTATTTTTGCAGATAGCTTTAATGTGTCCTTTCTTTGAACAGCTTCTGCATATGGTGTCCTTGAAATAACATTGAGACCTTTGGTGGTTAGTTTTACCACAAGAGTGGCAAGGAGGGTATGCTACACTCTGGGATAATTTTCTTTTATTTACGAAAGACACTTGTTGTTCTTCCTCACTTGAACCTTTATGTATCGAGATGACATCCTTGGTGGCTTGCTCCATAATCACGGCCAATTCAACTGCTTTATCCAGAGATAAGTTTCTTTCTTGTATAAGCCTTCTCTGAATTGTGTCATCTCTGATGCCCACCACAAACTTGTCCCTTAAAGATTCTTCAAGATTTTCCTTAAAGTTGCAGTATTCAGATAACTTTCTGCCTATGGGTATACGGTATCTATAGCTGTGTGGGATATACAATCATAGTAAACAGGGGAGGAATTAGAATAAAGGGGTATGAGGGGTATGCACGGGTACAAGCGTTTTTCATGCGTGTGTGGGGTACGTTTGGATGTGATGGACGTGTATGGGTGTGAGGGGTACTTAAGGGTGTTGGGGTGTTAATGGGTCTGACGAGTACATACGAATGCTCGGGTGTGTATGGGTGTGAGGGGTACATATGGGTGTTTGGGGTAAATATGGGTGTTTGGGGGTACATATGGGTGTTTGGGGTACATGTGTACATATGGGTGTTTGGGGTACATATGGGTGTTTGGGGTACATGGGTACATATGGGTGTTTGGGGTACATGGGTACATATGGGTGTTTGGGGTACATATGGGTGTTTGGGGTACATATGGGTGTTTGGGGTACATATGGGTGTTTGGGGTACATATGGGTGTTTGGGGTACATATGGGTGTTTGGGGTACATATGGGTGTTTGGGGTACATGGGTACATATGGGTGTTTGGGGTACATATGGGTGTTTGGGGTACATGGATACATATGGGTGTTTGGGGTACATATGGGTGTTTGGGGTACATATGGGTGTTTGGGGTACATGGGTACATATGGGTGTTTGGGGTACATGTGGGTGTTTGGGGTACATATGGGTGTTTGGGGTACATATGGGTGTTTGGGGTACATATGGGTGTTTGGGGTACATGGGTACATATGGGTGTTTGGGGTACATATGGGTGTTTGGGGTACATGTGGGTGTTTGGGGTACATGGGTACATATGGGTGTTTGGGGTACATGTGGGTGTTTGGGGTACATATGGGTGTTTGGGGTACATATGGGTGTTTGGGGTACATATGGGTGTTTGGGGTACATATGGGTGTTTGGGGTACATGGGTACATATGGGTGTTTGGGGTACATATGGGTGTTTGGGGTACATGTGAGTGTTTGGGGTACATGGGTACATATGGGTGTTTGGGGTACATGTGGGTGTTTGGGGTACATGGGTACATATGGGTGTTTGGGGTACATATGGGTGTTTGGGGTACATATGGGTGTTTGGGGTATGCATGGGTGTGACGAGTACATATGGGTGTTTGGGGTGTGTTTTGGTATGAGGTGTACAAATGCATGTTTGGGGTGTGTTATGGTATGAGGTGTACAAATGCATGTTTGGGGTGTGTTTTGGTGTGAGGGGTATGTTTGGGTGTGAGGGATACATACGGGTGTTTGAAATGTGTATGGGTGTGTGAGGCATGTATGGGGTGTATGGTATATATGAACTTGTGTGGTGCGTCTTGTGTTAGGGGAACATTTGGCGTGAGGGTTACGTATTATGGGTGGGAAGGATTTGAGGGTTATGTATGGGTTTGAGAATATTTGGTACAAAATAGAGTTGCGTTTTGTTTGTGGAGTATATGGATGGGCAGGTTGTGTAAGAGTGGATAGTAAGTGTGTAAGAGTGGTGTTAGATGTGAGTGTGACAGGTAGTTATGAGTGAGACGGGTAGTTATGAGTGAGACGGGTAGTTATGAGTGTGATGGGTAGTTATGAGTGTGATGGGTAGTTATGAGTGAGACGGGTAGTTATGAGTGAGACGGGTAGTTATGAGTGTGACGGGTAGTTATGAGTGAGACGGGTAGTTATGAGTGTGATGGGTAGTTATGAGTGTGATGGGTAGTTATGAGTGAGACGGGTAGTTATGAGTGTGATGGGTAGTTATGAGTGTGATGGGTAGTTATGAGTGAGACGGGTAGTTATGAGTGTGATGGGTAGTTATGAGTGTGATAGTGATGGGTAGTTATGAGTGAGACGGGTAGTTATGAGGGAGACGGGTAGTTATGAGTGTGATGGGTAGTTATGAGTGTGATGGGTAGTTATGAGTATGATGGGTAGTTATGAGTGTGATGGGTAGTTATGAGTGTGATGGGTAGTTATGAGTGTGATGGGTAGTTATGAGTGAGATGGGTAGTTATGAGTGTGATGGGTAGTTATGAGGGAGATGGGTAGTTATGAGTGTGATGGGTAGTTATGAGGGAGACAGGTAATTATGAGGGAGACGGGTAGTTATGAGGGAGACGGGTAGTTATGAGGGAGACGGGTAGTTATGAGTGAGATGGGTAGTTACGAGGGAGACGGGTAGTTATGAGGGAGACGGGTAGTTATGAGGGAGACTGGTAGCTATAATTAGGACGGGTATGCTTGAGTGTTCGGCCTGCGTCGTGGATATTTGCACATTCTCATTATGAGCATTGTAAAAGTTCAGTGAATATGCTGGTCTTAAAGACAGCTCATACAGATGCCAAGTTCTTGATAAGCTGCTCCTACTCAGGTGGAATGCACACACTATGGAGGTGGTCTTGACTGCAGGGTGAGAGGAGAATAACAAATACATCTTGTGGCCTTCTCCCAAGTGACAGCAAGAACCACTGTTTGAACCATCATTCCACACCCCTGGGCCAAACACATCGAAGGTGGTCCCTACAAAAACTGAATGTTGTGGGGGAGATTTTGTAAACAAATGAAGCTCTTTAATCATTTTCATTGAATAATGCCAGTTAGTGCTATGTATACAGTTTGATACCGTGCCTCTCCTCTGTCTAAAGTATCTTCTTCTATCACAAGACTGAATGGAAGCTTTAGCAGTCAAGTTTTTTTTAAAATATAGTATCTTATAGATACATTTATATTCTAATACATGGCTTGTTTCACGACAAGAAAATATTAAATGGTATAAAATTATAAATTTACAGTAATGGTACCAAAATGAGCAGAGCTACAATGAAACGTACCCGATCACTAAGAAACATTTCTCTAATTTATACTACAAATTCTTCTTCATAGACTCGCATACCCAACATCAACTAGTCATATGAACATACAACTATACTTAGATTGATACGATTAAAGAGTCAAGTTTTCATCTCCTCCTCCCCCACCCCTTTTATTTTCCCTGGGATGAACACTCGCTGCCCCCAATGTCGTCAATCTAAATGTTAAAGAGCTAACCTGTCCTGGTTGCTACCCGCATTTCCTCTGCAGGAGGCGTCATCAATTACTTGCCCAGTAAACGGCGAGTCGTCCAATCTAGCAGTCAAACTGTTGGTTCCAAATATTCAAAGAGAAGCCGGGGAAGACTTCACGCTGCAGTCAACGATTACATAACGAATGGGGTTCGAGAGACGAGACCAGGAATATCACATTTCTTGTAACTCTTCACCATTCAATGATATAGCCGTTCAAAAGCTATCCACATCTACTAAGCGATGGCTTTCATGCACCACATCCACTAAGCAATGACTTTCACCACATCCACTAAGCAATGGCTTTCACCACAATTCCAAAATAAGACTTTGTCATTGCGATGATTGGTTATACTTGCAATAACTACTTCAGGGATAGCCTTCGACATTCCCTGAGAAGTCTCTTAAGTGTTATGCCTAGTGTATGTAAGTCGCGTGAACGTACGTACGTCCAGTGAATGTAAGTCACATGTGGGTACGTCGTGCGTGCGTGAGTCGCGTGTATGTGCATCACGGTTATAAAGCTTAGTTTAACAGAAGCGCAAAATGAAATTTCCAGAAGGCAGCACGAGTATGAATAATTTTTTAAGTGCGTTGCTTGACTGTTATTTATGTCCGGTCAAGTCGATGTAGTAAATGGCACCTGACGCACTGTCACCGCCATTGTGTGATGGGTGCCAGGAAGAGGCTTGGAAATATGTATGGCCTTCTAAAACTTATCACACGCATTTCTTCTTTCTCTCCACGTCTTTCCCGCCCCCACCATTTTAATAAATTCATTAAAAAAATAGTATTTATAGCATGCACTAAAATGTGTGAACAGTGAATATTGCATTCTTGGTTGCTTATTTATTTACAATAAATTCTAAATATCAGTTTGGAGTTCCACCAGTTTGGAGACATGTGTCAAAAGAAGTGCGACCTAACCGAGGGCCACGTGACACGCAGAAAGATCACCGTAAGATAATCCAGCATTTCCAACCACCTGAGTTCTCAGAGTGTGATGTTTAATGGTGAGACCCATTAGCACGTCCGATAAAGGATCCGCTCAACTGGAAGGTATGCGCCAGCCCGTGCCATAACTAGTTCGGGCGCTGCCTTTCCTAATCTGCCTAAGCTATTGATGAGATGACAATCATTAGGCCGTACGCCAAGGCTCGGTGGCCTTTCTGGCCCTATTCATGCCGGTTCCCCGGGGGCAAAAGGCGATTATGCAGGAGATGGCATCATTTGCCTTGTTCGGGTAGACAGTCATTACTATGGACACGGTTTCGTTTCGATTTAACACTGCCAATTTTCAATGTCACGCTAGTCGAATGCAAGATATTCCACGAGACTCTTTAAAAAAACAAATTTTATCATTATTACTATAAATAAGCAAATATTCTGCAAACTAGGAGAAACACTGCCAAATTCAATGTCACGCAAGCCAAGTGCAAAATATGTCAAGAGACTATAAAAAAATATAAATAAATAAATTGAAATAGTATTACAAATTAATTATATGTAAGGCAGAAGATTAAATATCATCCAATAAGTCGGATTAGAGCAAAATATATTCAAACCCTAACCCCCCCCCCAAAAAAAAGGTACCTTTTTTCTAATTCTTCAGGGTTTTTTTTTCTTTCTAAACACTCAGCCACTACACCCAGCTTTAATTTCGTATACAAAATTAGTCGTGTCATTTCAGATGTCCATGATATTAGGACCTGGATTTAAAGCAGCGAAATCAGTAGGCGAAAGATCATCTATCTTATAAGCCACCGATGACGTCAATTTTGTATTGCTATGTCAAATGTTTGAGTTTTAGGTACTTTTGGTACGGATTATATCCCGGTCAGTACTTATAATAATCATAGGATCAGTATACAGAGCAATGGACTCGTATGCATGCGACTTCCTCAAAGAACCGGACCGCTGTGCGTATGTAGGCGATTTTCTCAGAACACAGGATATACACAGAGGCGACAGCTTCCACGGCACTAGAACCGGTGTGCAAGCAAGAACTCCTAGAGTGCGCATGACCGTGCACAAACACTAATAAACGTACTCCCCAATACAACTGCTATCGTCGTGTGCTACGTATCCATTAGTGCCCATTAGCGCAGTCCATCCACTACAACGAGATAAACTGGACCAACACGACAACCGTTACATGGTGAGGACTTCGTGTTATTTGGGTGACTGAAATCTCAGTGAGCAATAGAAACGTAGATCTGTCCAAAATGGATGTGGCAGGAGTGCTTGTGGGTGGGGATGGGCCCTGGGCCACGATAGTCAATGTAAAAAATAAAAAATTTTAAAAATCCTTGCTTCGTCGACTCATTTGGTTCCATTGATTGAATAATTCGTAAATTGGCTTGCGGATCGTTAATACTAACTGTTCACGAACTGTATACAGAAAAAAAAGAATGGAACTCAACCACCTTTAATAACCTCCGAGTGGATTCGTGTCTTCTCTTCAAGTGTTTGAAAAGTTTAATTTAAAATGATTTACAGTGCGATGCGCTCAAACTGCAATTACTAAAAACTCAGATCTAACAAATGAGTTAATCTTAAACATAAAACAACTATTCGTGGCGCAGGTTTCAATATCCAATATAACCTATTTTTAAAAAAATTGAACATGATAATAAACGGATGCGTCATTTATTCTGTTTTTTATTAACGTCTATGTCGATAACTCTTGCCTGAGGTCAAAGGCGAGCATGGGCGTTATCTCCCAATACTTAATTGAAACAATTAAAAATGCTCTGCTTTTAACACTGTAAAGCCAATGTTAGACGGTTATAAAGCGGAACCCTCTAAAAAGAAATTCACGATACATCAAATTCTTCAAGACTGTTTCATACGTTGTTAGCTTCCCTAATCACGTGTTCATTACAGCTTGAAAAAATAAGGTGGAGATTTATATAAAAACAGTTATTGGCAGATTCAAGAACGTCGCCAAATAGACGGAGAGCTATAAAAACGGCATTGTTTCCTATCCTATAACATGGGTCCAACCATAAAATATTTTAAACGTAATGTTGTCTCATATCCCATAACATGGGGTAAGACCATAAAAAGATTTGAATGCAATGTTGTCTCATATCCCATAGCATTGGCCAGACCAAACAAATATTTGAATGTAATGTTATCTTATATCCCACACTCAACTACTGTGTGAGACCCAGCCAAGTCAAGATTGTGACATAATAATCAAATCATCAAGAAACAGGAAGCAGTTGCTACAGGAGATAATTTCAATGCCATTGAACTCCCTGCTTTAATTTCCCCTTCCGGTGCGTGGGCTTAAAATAAGCGATTCAAGTCAAAATCGTCTCATTAATTTTGGTTTAACATTACGAATCTGGTGCCAGGCTAGTTCACGAGATATTACGTGAACGGGATCTAAGCTCTTTACTCTTTAATTTCTAGGAAACTTTAAGGGGCAAGCCTTTTGTGTTGGTATGTTCCCAGTAACAAATGACATATTTATAAATGTCTAAAAATACACGTTTAATAATATGAAGTGGACAATGATACAAGAGATCAAAGTAATAGTGGACTACAAATAGGCAACTCACTGGTTTAGAAAACATAACTAGATATCTTAGTTTTTATATGCATGCTATTCAGCAATATGAATAGATTTCTCCTTTAACAAGTTTTCTATCAAAACAATTCGTAAGAAATAATTTGCATGTGCATATGTAGTAGTGTGAACACCCACACAGCGCCGCACCATGTGCACCGCACCGAGATGCACTGGGGAGTAGTGACTGAGTGGCGTGTGGGTGCGTTTGGGAGAGTCCCGGTTCCAACGTTAAAAGTGTTCGGTTTCTAAATTATAAAAACAAATAAACTTTGATGGCTATAATCCTCCACCTTATTGTTTGACTTGTAATACTGTATATTATGTCTACACACGGCTACAGTTTGGCGCTGCGAGCAGGGTCACAAGTGAGGTTAGTTGTTAAATTAAAGTTATTTGTGTTAGGTTTTCCTAAGGACACAGAAAAATATGGAACAAGTGGAGCAGCTCCAGAAAAACCGGCCTCCAAAACTACCACGGTTTACGGGAGATAATGGAGCGGAGCAATTTGTCAAAAAAGTTCGATTGCTCCTGCAGATGCAGCCCATACCCCCTGCCTCAGCAGTCATATGGATCCTGGGCGACTTGGAGGGACGTGCCCGCCAGGAAATGTTGGACCGGGCACCTGAGGAGATCAACACCCCGGACAAACTGCTGCGTATCTTAGTAGAGAAGTGGGGTGAACAACGTGATGGCACCACCCTGGCCTCCGCTTTCTACAAACGGCATCAGGGCTTAGGTGAGACGGTAGGGGACTATGCGGCCAGTATGCGTTGTCTTTTCGCCTTAGCCAACACAGCACGGACAGGCATCCTTGCAGATGACACACTGCG
Organism: Ampullaceana balthica; assembly: GCA_944989445.1. Taxonomy (NCBI): domain Eukaryota; kingdom Metazoa; phylum Mollusca; class Gastropoda; family Lymnaeidae; genus Ampullaceana; species Ampullaceana balthica. The sequence goes on from CALYLW010000200.1 coordinate 653,614, forward strand.
GGATACATTTGTCCAGGGTCTACAGCCGGCAGCCTTGCAACGCGACGTGAAAGCCTACATCAGGCTAAACACTGACAGCACTTTCGAAGACGTCGTCAAAGAGGCCCAGATGTGGATGAGAGAAGATTTCTCGGATGTTGCCGCCACAGCACAGCTCTCAGCAGCACCTCCCCCTAACTGGGCACAGATGACACAACAACTAATGGCCCACATCGACCAGCAGGTAGCAGTTGTGGAAGATAGGCTCCCCCTGTCAATACAACAGCACGGAGAGGACATGGACGCCACCTTTGCCCACTGTCAACCAGCACCCAGACATCCCAAGTCAAACAAACGGAAATCCCGTCGCCGAACAACGGTATGTCTGTGGTGCAACAGAAAAGGCCACGTAGAGGATGACTGCCGTGCCAAGAAGAGGTATGTCGACTACCACTGGGACACCTCATTTCCTCACAACCCCAGGTTTACCTGGTAACCAGGAAAAAGAGGCTCGAGGGTCTGACAGGCCCACTCCAGCCCAACAAACTGCAAAGTTACGCTCCATGACAGCGTCCCCTAGTTCGCAAAACAAAGATGACAGGGACAGGGGAGCCAGTCACAATACATGTAACTGGTAGCACACTTCAACTTCAACCAGTCACGATACATGTAACTGGCAGCACACGTCACGGAAGCCACGTCGTGTGGGGAGCGACAGGCCATCTCGTCCACTGAAGGACAGTGAAAATATGGAGTGTTGTACTGTCTGCCACGGCAGAGTCAAAGAACGGTTAATCAAGCAACGTAACACTTTGAACCGTCGTAAATCTTATTGTAGATTTCAAACTCCTGATATCCCAACTGTCGGCAAGACGACACATCATGTCGATGGCCTTCAGCGGCAAGTACGTTCAAGAGGAAGCCAAAAACATAAACATGTGACTACGGATGCCTTCCTTAAAGAGAGCACACCTCCAATAGATTCTCACAAAGGTCCTATCTGGCCTAGGTCAGAACGATGCAGGCCTGAGAAGAATCACTTGACCACTAAAACAACCGTCAACAGCTCTACTCAAACAAACACTGTTTTAGAAGAGCCTATCACACCAGAACGGCCCAACATGGCTGACTTGGGTCACGGGTACGACGGTCTAATACCCCTGACCATAACCAACTTAGACCAGTATCACGGGAACACCCCAACTAACCAGGTCATCAACAAGCCAGAGTGCACTGGGCACCCAGAAGACCTCGGCTATGTTACTGACTACGCAAGATGTACGAAACAATCTCCTCCAATTAAGCCGCGCAGATCATGAATGATGTCAAGATAGCGGACACGTTGTTGTATTCCGTGGACGATGTCAGATGACCACTTAACGTGATAATAACAATTGAATTTTTAACATTGGTTCTAATTAGGGTGTAAACGATATTGTTTAACAGTGTTGGATAACAATGTTATTAACATATATTGTTGATTATTTATATTTTACCAGCGAGGGCGCTGGGATTAAAAGGCCTGGGGTGAATGTAGTAATGTGAACACCCACACAGCGCCGCACCATGTGCACCGCACCGAGATGCACTGGGGAGTAGTGACTGAGTGACGTGTGGGTGCGTTTGGGAGAGTTCCGGTTCCAACGTTAAAAAGTGTTCGGTTTCTAAATTATAAAAACAAATAAACTTTGATGGCTATAATCCTCCACCTTATTATTTGACTTGAAATACTGTATATTATAAGTCTACACACGGCTACACATAGTTCAACCACAACTAACCCCACCCTTTGTAAAGATATTGCACGATAATAAGGCCAATAATCCATACATGGTCATGTGGAGTTATCCTTCAAAACTCAAAGGGTTAAGATTTTCAGTGTTTTTAAGTCAATTTTAGAGCACTTGGCACATATTTAATGACACCAATCCCGGAATGAGCCTCTTTTCAATCTCATTCATACGGGATTAACAAATATCTGGGAGTGAAAAATCCTCGCACCTTTTCCAAGAGAAACGTGTCAAACAGTCAGACGATGGGAGAAGCTGAAGGTGTTTCTGAGTGAATACGTGTGGAGAAGGTGACCCGATGACGCCAGAAACGGCAGAAAACGACCCAACCCACGGCACACCCCCCCCCCAGGCCCGCGTTGGTGTCAAATCATGCCAGCTATGCCGGATTGCCGCCATACCTGTGGGAACGGTCCCGTTGGAATTAGGGAGGATTGCGACCGGCGTGTGGCGGGACTGTCCACGAAAGATGTCATCAGAAAGGCGGTGCCGAGAATGCCGGGAGTTCGTTGCTGGCATAAAGTGGGGAAACCTAGTTTGCAAGATAAGTGACACCTGCTGTCTGCACCAATGAGGAGCTATGGAGGATAATGTTGGCTCGGTCAATTAACCGAGGGCTGATCAGTCGAACTCAAACTACATATACAAGAAAACACTTTTAATGATTGACTAGGACGACCCAACATCGGGTTAAGGGATAGTTCAAGTTCAAGGAGGGGAATTTAGTAAAGGTATTGTCAGCAATAATAAAGCTGTTGTATTGAAGCTGCACTAGAGGTATATTCTGATAAGGTAGCAAAGAATTGTCAAAGCGTGAGCCGAAACATTTCATAAAAGTGTTAATACAAACATTTTTAATTGGGGGTGGGGGGAAGAGAGAGAGAGAGAAACAAGGTAGTAAATCGTTAGCTAACCTTTATGTATTAGCGGTTACTTAACGTTAAACCACCAGGACGACTCACAAACATTGAAGCACTTACTGGTCTGAGATCAAAGTCCAAATATAAGGAATCATGCAGGTCGTTAGTATATCTGAGGAAAGGGATAAAAAGAACATTAGCTTTTAAAACGTATGGACCAGATACGGACTAGACACGTGTGGAAAAGATGCATATCCAAAGAGCCATCAAGTCTCGCTGGGGTAAGATCAACAATTTAGCAAGAGCACTAAGTGGATGGGATTTGTTCATTTTTACCAACTACAATTACAATGATGTAACGTTCAGCAGAAGTAAGATCTTATATAATATACAATTGGCAAGACCACGTCATACACAAATGGCTGGACTCTGATACACTCGTGGTCAAAACCAATGTGTTGGGAATAAGTATACAACGAATGTCAAGTTTTAGTATGAATTTCTATATTTCACACACGTATACCACAAGCGTGTGAGAAGAAACTAGCTGTTGATATGTGGTTCTGTTACAAGCTCAAGCGGTTTCATGAAACCAAATAAAGAATTGGGTTGGAACAAATTGGATTCATGTTGTACCCCTGCCGTCATCGGGTATTGAAACGTTTACACCGGCAACTTTTACCTTGGAACTCAAATGGTTTGACCAACATCTACTCTAATGACCTATTACAATCAAATTCATGGGATTTGGTGTTTAAAGCTTCTGGCATATTCAGAGAATTTGACATTTTGTAAGTGCATGTTTTAATTTTTTCTCTCTTATTGTCAACATCAAGATTGATAATGAATTTCATTTATTTCCCAATGGAAAAAATGCCAAAACGTATAATGCTTATTAGCTTCATTTATGCAATAAAGCTATTATCGCCAAAAAATGTCAACAAAAATAAAATCATATAATAGAAATAATAATTCAATTAAAGTAAATAAAACGTTTAGATCAAACCTACAATTGCTGAAGATCGATGAATTTTGTTTTCTCCAAAAAAATCGCAACAGTTATCCACCATTGAATATCCAAATTCCCAAGTGACCAACGAAAGAACAGACCTATCCAAACCACGCGTGGCACGAGTGGGAAGCAAGCGCCACGTTGCTCAGTTATCAATCTTAAATTGTACCAGGAACATACGGCGGAAAATAATTAGACACCGATTTCATTTATAGCATAGGGGAACAAATGCTGCTGACGCCAACATCTAGGAATAATTAATAGACCGGCTCATGGTGTTGTCCGCCGCACCCACGGCCACCACCACCAGCAAATAGTCTGTGCAACTGACAAAGAGCACTCCATTAATCACGTGTAACATTTGCGTCCTTCACCAATACTCAGTTTTTACACACACAAATGAAGTACAACATTCCGTCCGTTCAGATTTCAACGTTTAATCAAATAGTCGATTAATGATCCAAATTATTTTAGCACGTCAAAGAACATAGAAAGCACAACCTGCCTCTAATAGTACGTGACGACAAGACGTTGTTTAAACCACAACCACCCCCACACCCGGTGAGGACTTTGACTTAATGTCAATCATTACATCAATACCTCATGGGGTACCCAATGATAACTAACAATTTATTAGGCTTTGCTTCATTTTCACACAAAATGACGTCCACTCCTAGCTAAGGGGGGAAAAGTAATGTCTAGGGGCGGAGGCGAACCACCCCTCTACACTCTCCCTTCTTATGCCACTGTAACCAGTTGACATTCCACTGAAACAGGCAAGATGACAGAGGCAGTATTTGGAAAAGATGAATTACTTTCAGTGGTTGGTTATTGACTGTTCATTTGCAAGAAGCATTTCTTTGAAATGAAATAACTTGATCGAAATGCTCGTGAGTGAGGATTTTACTTAAACCACACATTAAATAGTCCTTACTTAATATCAAGAATCATGTTGGGAATTTTTACAAAATGTTAACACTTGGGAGGTGAGGTGGGGGGGGATAGAACACAAAAGTAAACAAAAACATGCCATTGATAGTCTAGCTGATAAGGGAATACACACACGTGGTCGAGCAGTTACACGGCTAATGCTATTCCAAGTCAAACGGTAGCGACCGATTAGAATGTTATCAACAATGCCAAGTCCGGTCAATAAAAACTATAAATATACAATAAACCTTTAAATAGCTTTGAAAAATGATAAATATCCTTTGAAAAAAGCACAGAAACTCATTGTTGATTTCATCCATCTTGACATAATAGATTTTAAAACATTCAATTATGTATCAGGTTGATTTAATATTTTATCTGACTTAAATTCAAATCCACGAGATTACACACATTCATGCACACAGAACGTAGTAAAGTCATGTTTTATAGAAACAAAAATATTCGATAGACATTTTAACTACCGAGCTAAAAACATATACAGGTTACATGTGGAGAATCCCAATAAGTTACCCCATCCAATAAAACTACAGTCAAAGGGAGGGGGGAGAAAATGAACGATACGACTCAGTATTTTGTTTATACATTGCCCCCCGTCCTCTCTAACACCATCAGCCTTTATCAAACAGGATTGAGCTAGTCGTAAGTGCATGAGGTAAACAAGCACACCTGCGTTTCACACTGTTTTCAAATTTGTCTTTAATTGTAAGCAGGGGTCTTTTCTTTTGATTGTTATAAAAAAAACATATTCACTGAAAAATTTGGACTATACATGTTAAGGCTTTAATATTAAAATAAAAAAATTATGAAAATTAAGATTCTTATACAATGCTTCACCAAAAAATCAATAAGAAACAAGAAAAATAACCTGTGTGCAATTGAAAAACTGATGTGTTCCCATGTGACAATTTAGCTTTCTCAGTCTCTGAACAAAGGACACAAAACTGAACATTGGCCCATTATCTTGAGAGCATTTCATTTTTTTTTCATATTCAACAAAAATTTGTTTGTTCAGTTTGGTATTTATCCGGGGAAAAGCACATAAATGAAACATCTCAAAATGTGCCCTCTTCAAGAAAAGAATACATCTAATTTTATCTCGCTCACGTGGCTTGGACAAAGTTTCTCAATTAGTAACATTCCCTATCAGACTATTTTTCAGTCTTGGTGAGAGGAGAGAGTAAAATTGAGGAGATTTCGCTTTACGTCGCCATCTAAACTTCCAAGTTCATGCACTGTACGTAAGTTGGTGGTTATTCACTCCATTTTCGTTATACTTTTAAGACTCTTTGTAAAAATTCAGCACCGTATTTAATATTTTTTAAAAAGAAAGGAAAAAAAAACTCAAATTCAGAGGCGCCACACTGTAACTGATAGGGAGACAAGTAGTATAGGTTATAGACGATGAGGTAATAGTAAAATCACGAAAGGTCAACATTTTTAAAAATCTGTAGCCAACGAATAGAAAAGAAACCACAAATAATACTTCAATCAGCTCAGGAACAATGAAATGCGATTCATGAGACAAACTGTCTACAGATCGATGGTCACAGTCGATGACAAGAACGCTCGTGTATGAGAAGAGTCACTCTCAGCACATGCTCACGTTAGCCACGGAATCGGGTACAACGTCTCACCCTCTAGGTAGGTTCAACAGTTCAAGTCAGAATAGAACAATTTAACAAAAAACACAACAAACTGGTGACAGACATGGGTACTCACCCAACTCTAATAAGTGGATCACAGCGATACAGCAGTGGGTGGGGATAATCCTAACCGGTTCATCCAACAGATCTCAACAAACTCAAAGGCAAGATAAAAACGAGGGCGAGCACACCGTAAGAACTACCGGCTCACACATACGGCAGACAGGTGAGAAAGTGCTCAGCTCCTGGATCCGATCACCTACAGCCAAGGAGAGCACACCGAACCGCCTTGCTTCAGACCTGGCGTGTGCTGCCCCGATTTCTTCACAAAATGGGGGGTGGGGGTCGGCGGAGGTGGCCGGGCTTGTTCCTCGCTACTAACCTTGGTTCTGATAGCTGAGCTATAAGGTATGAGGGTAGCATATTTGTACCTAAGCAACAGCAGGAAAATGCAGAGGCGCAGATAACACTTCTGCGAGGTACCCACCGCCTCAGGTGAATTCGATTTGCTTGTTACCAAGTGTTCTCAAGAACGCTTAGCCCCTGCCTCCATCTGCATAATAGCACATAATTACTAAAGGGACCCATCCACACTGAATTCTCATGACATGCTCTCGGATTAAAATAATACATGAGAATTCAAAGTTCACAACAGAGGATGTATGAAATTTTACTTTTGCCAAGTTTTTTGGAATGTAGTTGGTTGGCATATGACATTTAACTGACAAGGAGTATTTGTGAGAAGTCATTCCTCGCATTGTTTTCCCGCAAAGATGAAACCAGGCACCGACATACGCTAGCCACAGAAAGTTGATGCTGCTCTAGTGGGTGGAGGTTTGATTGAATATTGCAGACAAATTTATTTACCCCCCACGCCATATGGTATAGATTTCAAACCCCACACGCGAAAAAAGTGGAAAAAAATATTAAGAATTATGTAATTTTTATTTGACCATTAAATCTTTTTAAAATGTATAAAATATGTACCATTAATTAAAAAACATATTAAAATGCTCTTAAAAACAAACCCTGTTTATTATTTAATATTTTCTATTACCATAATTGTTTTAAGAAATTATTTTGTTGAATAAGAATTCCTGAAATGTAAATTATTCTGCTGTTTTGCTACAAGAGAAACAAAACATTTATATTTGCGGTATAGACAGCTGGAGTACTTTAAGATTACACAAATTCCAAAGCTGACTGAAAGAAATCTCATTGACCTCGAAATTGAAGGCAAAGACGGTTGAAAAAATAAATATATATTCTTTATTCGAGGGATTCCCAAACCATTGATTGTATCCCCGAACGGAATTGGGAATAGTTTTTGTGGTGCTGCCACCTGAGACAAAAAGCATTTCATTTCAATAAACCTTATAGAGTTTGCAAACCATCACAACACTAGCATTTGTTATTTTTATTTTCTAAATACAATACATTTGTTTAAACAAATGCGGGTGATACGAAGAATGACAGAAAAACTCTACCATGATATTTTGACGTTAGTAATTAACAGGTTAAAAATTAAATCTTCAAAAATTTAAATGTTATGGAATGGGTTAGCATTGCATTTTTAAATCCTTTATATCAACTTGTGGTGTCTGCTTGAGGCATTGCCGAAAAAACTTTGGATCGATTTTAACCTACTTCCTCGTAAGCCAGCGAGCTGAAATTGTGCAGGCAGAGTCGTGCCGATGATAAAAATGATGTATCAAAATTTCAGATCTATCGCGTGTACTGTAATTAAATTAATGATTTTTTAGATTATCTTTATTTATCTCTATGTAAAATGTTATTTTTGTGCTAGTGTCGTGGTGCGTAGTATATTGAACAACCTTTCCTGTCGCGCAATAAGGTGCGTAATATATTGACAACTACCTTTTAAAAATATATTCCCGATCGGTGCGCATTATAGTAAACATGTTTTACGAGACATAACTAAAATTGTGTATTTTTGGATTTTCTTGTACTGCGTATTATAATTAACATTCTTTTACTTTTAGTTATGTCTCCTATATAAAGGATTTATAATCAAAAACAAATTTTACGTTTATTTCCAGTGTTTTCACTTTAACCTTGTAAACGGCTTGATTTAATTCAACAGGGATCGCTTTGTTTTCCTAACCAGGGGCCATGGGTAGATTATATTTCTATTTGAAGAGGTTGACAAAACATAGAGATTATTAGAGATGGAACATGAGAAATGCTATTACCACCTAGTGTCCCCAATTCTCTTGATGTATTAAAAACAGTTGGGAAGATGCAATGTGATTGCGCTATTTTTTTAACCATTTTGTTGTCCTCATCACCATGACATCAACTTACATTTATTTTAAGAAAATTTTATTGAGCGTCATGGTTTATGACTTTTCTTTTGTTGTAAATTGCAGAAATTAAAACGTCGCGGGGTCTATGTGGAGATTACCGCAACTCCCAAATCAGTGCTGAACTAACAACAATACGTATAGGGCGAATTCTACTGCAGAAAGAAGAGATGGCAAATACAGCTAGTGATTTTACATAGGGCATCCAGATAATGGACGCTATGTGCACGAGAGCTAGTGTCTGAAGACGAGATCCAACCTTGTAATAAGGTCCAGTTTATCAATGTGCAGGCTCTACGGCTAGGATAATCACAGCTTCTCTGTGTACCAGATCCATCTTCAGCGATGGATTGCCCGCTGACATTAGACCAGTCGATGAGGAAGCCCTATCTACTCACGCCGGGCGACAACGCAGCCAGAGATTGCCGCTTGATGAGCAGAGTCTTTTACGTGCATGCTCCACATTGAATTCGAGGATTCACTAACTTTCTCATCGAATACTTGCAAGGAAAGAGGTTGAAGATTGTGACACTCATCTCCCGATTTTTCTATGCTCGCCATAACACTTTCAACATTGCGACTCGGCGATGGGGTGTCGCAACAGTGGATTCTGATCTGAACTGAGGGTCAATATTTGAACACTGCTTCAACAACATGGTCTACAATCTTATGCTAATAGGCATTTTTACACGTCTTTTCTGTTGTTGTTTTTTTTTAATAAAAAAAGAAATATTTCCACGGAATTAAAAACATGTCCCATTTAACATCTATGCAAATTCGTAACAAAATTCGTAACACTGACACGCAGTTTTGTGGCATTCATTGCCTAACTTCATCAATATGTTCCCATAATTATAGATAGAACTAGAACCCATTATTTAACTGTAAGTTATTAAATTGGGTAGATGAATTGGTGGGTTTGTACCTCGCTTAGTTTTAATTTCATTCTCTTTATTCTAATGACTCTTACTCTTTGCCCCACACTCAACACCTTCTCTACTACTATTGTGTCTGATCAAAACCACGACTCCATTCGTGTATGCTCTTTACCTGTGTGCCCAGGTAAAATGACTAAATTACACAGACGTGTGGCTTCTTGGCTATGGTTATAGTCTGCTGGTATGAGTCGGGGAACGGTTTACTTCGAACAAAAGTCTCACTTGTGTGAGCTGGGGTTTGTGTGGAGAGGGGGCGCGGGGGGGGGGCGTGCAGCGGGCACGAAGGTATGTCTATCCTAAAAATGTCAGGGATACAGTGGGCCAGGGGAGAGGAGAAAGCTTTTCAAATGACATCTTTGGATGATGGGTAATCAAACATGGATTAGTTAGTGGAGTGACGACGGGGTCAGACATTTGGTAATATTTGAAGTGACAAGCCAAGACGTTTGTATGATCTTCAATATAAACAATTTTTTATAAACCTCTGTTTAAGGCTTTTTTTAAAAATCACCTTTGATATGATCCTCTGTAGTACGGGTTCTCACAACACAGCTTGCTAGGGGGCACTATCATGACTCGTATGACCAACGTACGGGTGAATTTAAGGTAGTAACAAATATGCGAATTGACATTCCTCTACATGAATGCAAATTTATAATCTTTATTTTTTTTTCAATATTAAATTTATGATAATAAATAATGTTTTTCAACATTTCTAAAAAATAATATTAATGTGGTATATTATTTTCATTAATCATAAGAAAAGTCCAACCTACTTTTCAGTAGGTTGAAAAACAGACGCAGTGTAATTGAAACATACATCAAACCACCATTAAGTTTCAAACTCCAAAATATGAATTGTTAGATTTAGCATGATTAAAAAATCCCACTAGGCCTTCCATTATTAACGCGATAAAGATGGGGATTCTTTTCTTCTAGTACGTCTATACTGAGCTATACAGAACTACAACAAAATTTCATTAACTAAAGAAATAAATGTCCATAACGAGGTCTCCCATAGTCGCCACTGCTCCAAATCAAGTCAACGAATGTTAATGGTATGACGTTTTGAGGAAGAAGACAGCAAGTGACGGTATGCATATTTCACAAGGTGCTGCCTCGATACCGAAAAGATAATAATTGGTTGAACTGATGATAGGTTAAGGCGTCTATCGGAATGATAAAAATAGATATGAATGATTGCCGCATCGTTTGCATTTATGTATTGAACGTAGTCCCAGCCAACAGGACGCCAGCAGGACCATTCCATCTGTTGATGAGCAGAGCACGGGGCTCGAGAGGCCGACTCACGGTCTCACACTCCAAACAATACATCGAGCAGTTTCACAGAAATAAGATGATTTCCATAAGCGGTTCTTGTGAAAATATTTGGCCCAGACCCTACTAGCAAACATATGCCGACATGAAAACACAAACAGACCTAGGCTGTCTTCAGTCAGCGACAGTGGCTTAGCACATTGCATGTTCTGGGTGCTCGCTCGGAGTCAGTAAATAATCAGAGTGCAAGTGCTCGGTCCCGGCCTGGAGTCACTAACGAATCCCAGTGCAGGTACTCGGCGTTTGCTCTGAGTCAGTTAACAATAGTTATGCAGCTTCTCGGTCCATAACAAGTGCTAGAAACGTGTTTAAATGTAGGTACTGAGGGAACGCTCGGAGTCAATAAACAATCACAGTGCAAGTACTCAGTGCAGGCCCGGAACCAGTACCTTATTCTCAGTCCTCGCTTGGTGTCAGTTTGTAATAACAGTGCAGAAGCTAATTAAAGCTAAAACGTTATATCAGCACACGTACTCAGTACTTAATCACACTACAAGTACTCACAACACCCGCGGGGAGCCATTAACACATCACAGTGCAGACAATAGTTCCATGATACCAACACCACCGTCAATAACAGGCTTGGCTGGCTAATAAAACACCGGCTAGTATTAAAAAATGTTTAATAAAATATCGAAATAACACAAACCCACACCAAATTTTTTTAAAGTAAATCATAAATAAGGTTACGAGAAAAAAACACACCGGTCTGAACAATAACATGAGATGCCGGTGACGATTATTGATCTCACTAAGAACCAATTTCCTATTTTGTAAATTTGTTCACCACCATTTCCCTTCTTACAAATCATGCTGCATGCTTGTTTTCATGCAAGCGAGAGAAACACTCCCTAACATTCATTAGGCAGTAATAGTCCACGATTTATCAAATGATTCCTACCTTGTACTATTATTACTCACCCCATTCCTGTGAGTGCCAGCATTCCTTATAGCTTCCTTAATTACAATTAATGCAACCACAAGCATTGTTTGATACTATGACGTCATTTCCCCAATATGCTAATTTATTGGGGGGGGGTATTAAGTTACAAAGCTAACTGTAATAGCTCATCGTAAATTCCAAGTAAGTTACCACCAGGTAACTGTTACTTCTAGGTGGCTCAGCCTACTAGGTATCTGTACCTAGTTATTTACCAGCAGTAACTGTTACTATTAGATGGCTCAACATTGTGTGTGCCTATATCTTCTAAGTGACTTAAACCATGTAACCGTTATAGTTCTAGATGGCTCAAGCAACTACTATTAACTAACTGTAATTACAATGGTTTAACCCCAAGGTAACTGTAACCACTATGTAACTGTAGATACTGTTAGGTGACCATAAATTCAAGGCCTGGAGTTAAGACAAGAATTCCTGATCAACGAATCCTAGTCTGAATATCTACAACTACATTAAAGCTGGCCGGCACAATGTTTTTGATCAACTTACAGCAGGCGTCCAAGTTGGCGTAACCGTGTAGATTAGACTCATCAAGAGCTCAATCAAGAGGCTTTGTCTGGTTCAATCTATGGCTTTCATCGTAGTCGGCATATCTAGAAGAGACGCACGGGTCTTTAAGCAATGCATTCGAACGTTCATTCCTGCAGGAGGTGAACAGTATCCCCAGTTCGAAGCGATTAATTACCCCAGCAGACCCATGGATGGGTCACTGGAAACAAAACGTTGCGTTCGTTACGTACTTTGCAGACCGAATCCGTAGTGACACCCTGACGTCAATGCCAGCGATCGATATCTATTGCCTCCACTCTGGCAACTTGAGTGACGCGGCTAAACATCGCGCCATTGTGTTTCCCTCACCAGCAATATAGCCAAAGCCAGCTCAAAGAGGACAAGTTCTTTATGTTAGGGCTCTCAAGAGTTGAAAATAAAAAATATATATTCAGGGTTGGTAACAAAGAGCAATGACGACATAATAAACGATACGGGCATTATTTCCCCTCTATTCATAGACGCAAAAGTAAGTTGGCCAGCTTAGAACTGCACACCCGATTCAAATAGTCAGACGGTGTGGCGCTCACCTCCTTGGTGACCTTTACAAAATGTTTATATTAAGTTATGAGTTATAGATTGTTTATTACAAACATGTGACAAATTGTTCTCGGCTCTGGCCCTCCTCAAGGCCAGTTTGATATCGAGCATTTAGGGATATGTATATCATGTTTTACTTGAAATTGCCGTAAGGGCGAGGCTATAATAATATTGGGAGCACCTATTTGTTTCCATAAGTAGAACCGAGCTCAAATTCAGATCAATGATGTTTTTTGAAGTCCCAGCCAAAGCTGCTAGACCAGCGGTTCCCAACCTGTGGTTCGTGACCCCCAAGGGGGTCCCGATGGGTTTTCTGGGGGTCTCTAACTGTCAACTAAAAATATTCACTATAATGCAAATTTGCTATATTTTGTAAAACATTTTTTATTGAAAATGAATTATTTAAATTTCACGGGGGTCGCGGGTCACATGGCTTTTATATAAAGGGGTCGCCGCCCAAAAAAAGACTGCTTTGCTTTCACTTTGCTAGACGAATTGCTACCGACCAGGAACTACGAGGCAACTATGTGGCTGTGACAGTTTACTAAAACATACAATATTAAACAGCACGGCAGAAGTTTAGGTCAGAATTATTTCCACGAAATTATTAATAATAATAATAAGAGGAATTTGATAATTAATATTGCGTAGAACCCCGGCAGGCAGGTGGGCTCACAGAGCTTCACATAAAAATAGTAACACACATATTTGTATAAATGAATTGAATGTAAAACATTCATATCCTAACTTTCCTAACTACAACGTATAATGACATTATCGTGCACAAAAGCTACGTTTATCATTTAAAGAAATGTTTGAGGGTGTACATATGGGAGCTAATGTGTCCCGGCCCCACTGAAGAAGCTATTCGAAATAAAGTTCAACCAGTTTTGAGTTAGCAGTAAAGACGCAATCTCAAAAAGCCCTTCGAATTGACACGCTATAAATATCTCAATATTTTCTTAACCTGATTTTGTACATTCTCCGAGCGTTTTATATACTGGGAGAAGGGGTTAGGCCCGGGACCTGGGAGACAAACGCTATCCCACTGTAGATCTCTGGAAATCTCTGGCTGCTTGTATTGATTTGCCAGCCAGCCATCAAGGTATGTGGGCACACGAGTGTTGACCCTCCCCCGCCCATCCCCCATCGCCCTCCTATCGATCAGGCTAACCACCTCTCCGAGGCCTGATGGAAGACAAACGTTCTGTAACGATGGCCGACATCCATAGTAATAATCCATTCAGCTAAAAACACGGCCTCTTGGAAACCACGTCTTGACCAGCCAAGTTGACATAGCTTCGCGGAAAGCATGTGATGACCACGCAATAAAGACAAGGAAAAAAGAAGTTCAAGACTGTGCGAACAACTGGAAAATACCTTATTGTAAACTATATTACATGTATAAATCGCCTGTTATTACATGTCTAAATCGCCTGTACAGAAGTTACGGCTAAAACTATGGCCTGCTCCCCACCAAACACAAATTGTCAACTGCTCAACCATCAAAACTTTTAAAATTGACAACCTATTCTATAACAAGTTCATTTGATCTAGCTGTCAGCATTTCCCTATGCAACGAGGCAACTAATGACTGCCCCTGGATGTATCAATTATGCATCACACTGACTGTGCCCTCAGTTCCACATGTATTGTCCCACTTAGAATATTACTAAGTGGTCTTCATGGGCGGGATCCACCCAACTGAGCCAGTAATTATGATGCCTGTCAAATGCATTTTCAACAAACAATGAAAGAGTTATCCATTGTCAAAATTGAAACAGAAGCCACCACCCCCATTTTACATTATTACAATTTGTTCTTTATTTTAAAATTCGAATGTTCAAATGCTACCCATGATCAACTATGATGTAAATAACAAGTTCATTTATTTTGGGATTTAAAATCAGAACAGTCATAGGCCCCATAGGCAGTGGTGTGTATGTCTGACAATGTGTAGGAGTTAAAATGTGCGAATGTGTTAGCGCCCGCATAATCGTATAATTTGGTTGCTCTATTAGCGGTACAATTAATGTACAAAATTAGAAATAATCAAATAAAAATAAAAACACGTAACAAACTGTTCTTTGTATTTCTGACCTTTTCGGCAATATCGGGGTGAGCTGAGCACATGATGCTTTGGGAGGGGCGGGACTAATTGCCAGCCGGGACCACCAATTGTCCCAGGATAATTAGGAGAATGATGGCAACACAGTGTGGTGGCCCATCGACGACATAATGACCTCAGAATAATGGGACCAACGGGGGGACACGATGGTAATGCAGAATTGCTGTATTCGATCCAAGGTACTGTGCTTAAAACATTTATACATGGATTTCTTTATAATGACCGACTGCATTTTTTTTTAGTAATACGAGTTCCTTATTTTTCAAACTAAAACTTATGTAGTCGGAAACTTCAATGTATACTTCAACTTCAATGGGGATATGCGAAATTATTGAAATAGCAATTCTTTAAAAATAAAAATAAATTTCCTGCAGTTAAAAATATCTTAACACAGTCCGAAAAAAATAAGTTTGAAGTAAATGCAGAACAAGGCTATTAACAAAGTTGTTTTTATTTTTTATTTAAACATTTACATTCGCCACAGACAATGCTGTGATTAAGCCTAAATTTTACAAATCTGAAATAAAACTGAAGTAATAATCTTAAAGTGATATGTTATACGTGGCACGGGGAATAAAATGTAAAAGTAGTTTTACTACGGTATAATCTCTAGTAACAATGATAACAACTGAATTCCAATTTTAACCAAACATTAATACAAGGTGACTTAATTCCTCGTTCAAAAATCAAGCATTCGTCTCTGAAACAGCAAAAGACTAAATACATATTTCTGACACGTGTGATAAGAACACCATATGATAATGCAAAGTCATCAGCAAATAAATATCTTTCACAAATCTTTGTTTTAGATTTAAAATTTAAAAAAAACTACTGGAACGATGGTAGGCTTGATGAATATTTCACAAATTTTCTCTATTAATCTTGAATCTGTGCAGAATTGGGCCGAAATTTGTTTTCTTTCTTCCTTTATGAGCTTTCAAGTGATAAAAGTGTCTCGAGTTTGCACCTCGGCGAGTTCAGTCATTAACACTATATGTATATGTAGGCTTTACTGGGTGTACACAATTGTACGTCTTTTTTGTTCCAGAGAAAGAAAGCTGTGTTGCCGGTTCATTTAGCCTGATCGTTGTGAAGCCACATAATTGAAGAGGCAGTATATCGGGGAATAAGCTAAGTTTGTTTGTTTTTTTTTCCGGAAAAAAAGGGGGCAAAAATCTTTTCACGCCTCAGGTGACCGCTAAGCTTTAACTACACCACTGGAGGTCGCCAACCCTCATCCTACCCACTACAAATATACTAAATTAGACTCCATTGTTAACATCTTAAATGTCTTTGTTGCAATCTAAAGACATTAGGCTAAGCTCAAACATGAAATCTGAGTATTCTCGTTTGAAACGGCATAGTCTCAATGTAGATTATAACGAAGTTGAATCAAAACCGAATGAAGATAATTAAGAAATGCCCTGCCTGCCTCTATTAGATTGCTTTTAACTTTTAAAGCGTATTCTTCCTAATTTTACTTCCATCTATCAGAAATAAGAGGAACTCTTCAATCTTCCATCAAACTATGCTTAAATAATAAAATGTACAATAGCCTTAATGAAGGAGAGAGAGAGAAAAAAAACTATTTTTAAAAAAACATACTCCTTTGAAAATTATTCAATAGTACTTAGATAAGAAACTTTGTAAAAGATAACATTGCCTTCAGCTACGTCTATATTTTTATGTTTAATTAAAACAACACTTAACTCAAACGGTCAGTCTAGTTACAAGTACTTTAATAACCTAACTGACCTTTGATCGATAACTATTGCACTCTATGAACAAAGCTCTAAATCAGTATACATTTGTATAGTTAAACTTGAATGTGTAATGATTTTTATGTTATGCCCGCCAGAACCAACTTTTTCCCAAGACAAATTATATCTCATATTATGGATCAGACTGCCAAGTTAGACTTGGGTAAATGTGATTCGGACAAAGTATATCTCCCAGTACAAAAAGAATGAGGAGTGAGCGTATCACGTTTCTTATCCTTTAATGAAAACGATTCCTTGCAAACAAACCTCTAGTTGCTGAAGTGGCCAGGAAATGACATTTCTTCGGCCCCGCCATTGAGCTATTTATATCTCGGGTATCTGAGTGAACTCCTAGTGTGGAGGACACGTGTTATTCCGCTCAATGACCGGCGACACGAGCTGACATTTAAAGACACTGTCACAGGAAGAAAATGTGTGAGTATCGATTGCTGAGCGGGCCGCTCTCAGAACTGTTTCCAGTGTTTATTTCTATGTCGACAAAAATCAATGCAGGCTTTTCAGTTGGCTTGACGTAATCGCAAAGATGCTGTTTTATATGGCGAGCATGTTTTTGGTACAGAGCTTCGCAGTGACATGTCATATAGTCTAAGATACAGTTTCATATGACGAGCATGTTTTAGTATCAGTGACAAGTCATATATTTCAAGATACAGGTTCATAAGACGAGCGTGTTTTAGTATCAATGACAAGTCAATCACAAGCGTGTTTTAGTATCAATGACAAGTCAATCACAAGTGTGTTTTAGTATCAATGACAAGTCAATCACAAGTGTGTTTTAGTATCAATGACAAGTCAATCACAAGTGTGTTTTAGTATCAATGACAAGTCAATCACAAGTGTGTTTTAGTATCAATGACAAGTCAATCACAAGTGTGTTTTAGTATCAATGACAAGTCAATCACAAGTGTGTTTTAGTATCAATGACAAGTCAATCACAAGTGTGTTTTAGTATCAATGACAAGTCAATCACAAGTGTGTTTTAGTATCAATGACATTTCGTATAGACCAAGTTGCTGTTTCTTATGACGAGAGTGTTTTAGTATCAATGCCAGGTCATATTATTGAAGACTAGATACGCCCCGCGGCGTAGCATACGCCGCAGACTTGCTCGTGGATAGAGCAAAGAACGGACACAAACTACAGCACAAAGAAATCAAAACAACGCGAGTGAACGTCGGTTGGGGGGGGGGACTACCGACGCAATGTTGGCCTCAAGACATTCGCAATGCGGTTATTTACCTACCCACCAACCTTCACAATCCTAGTGAACAAAATGTGGGTGAGACTGCAATCAGGCTTATAGATTAGTTTGTGTACTATTTGTTGGTTGAGGTAGGCCAAAACGTTCGCTGTTTTGTTACGTCCTGTCAGGCTCACTCATACCCTGTTTACATGTTATCCTTCACCACGCTAACTTGCAAACAATAAACTGTGATTGGCCGATCCTAGCAAGGGTCAGACATGTTCGCAAAAAAGGGGGAAAAGAACGGGCACAAACACACATTTTAAAAATTTAAGAAATAATGTTTTTTGCTGGGGCTTGAACCCAGGACCTTCCGCGTGTAAGGCGGGCGTGATAACCACTACACTACGAATCGCGTGTTATCTTGTGAAGGAACAACGCAAGTGATGGCAAGAACCATTGTTGCCCCTCTCCTCACCACCTCCGCTTGCCAAACCATAAACCGATTGGTCGACCCCAGCGAGGGTCATTCGTCATGCTTATTTGCACATACTCGCTTTGGTTAATTATACATATAAAGCTGTTATATCTAATATTTTGGTATTAATGACAGGCCAATTGGCCCTAGATCTAAAACGACAATGTTATTGGTCGAATTTTGCTCGCCAGATGACCTTAGTACCACAAACTGTACGATATTTACCACACAAACATGTTTCAGAAGTGATCCCAGGCACACACTACCTTCAAAATCCCATCTCACACATACTAAACAGTCCAAACAAAGTGTACATTATGTTTCTCGTTGATAAAATATTCAGAAGCAATGGGCACGTTTCTTCACGGACCCGTGACTCATATTTACAATGGCCTGCTATGAACATAGTTCAAACATATTAAATCATGATGTTTGATTCCCGCCTATTTTCCCTCAGTTTTTGTTTTTTCACTCATTATTCAAACACTTTTTTTTAAAAACCAATTTTAGCATTACTAACAATTACTCACCTGCTGACCCAAACTTTGGCTTCCTCAAAATAACAGCTAGTATAACATGAAATGTCCTCGGGCACAAGTTAAATCAACAGATCCCTCATGTAAAAGGTATGAATTAATTTTTAGTAGCGGAGATCCTGATTTATTTCTGTCTTTTAAGCAGTCTTAACATGAAATCCAGTAAGAAATCGACATGAAACTTAGCACAAGGAGGCGCGCCGCATGATAACAGATACGGATAACTTGAATAATCCTATCAGGTCAAGGAGCGTTAGTGGATTGCGTCATAACCCTTATCAAGCTTAGAATTGGTTTTATTTCTTCCATCGCATGAAACTCGTCAAGGAGCTGTTTTAATGGGGCACAGAACGCTACTGTTTTAACTACAACTAAAACTATAGAGATCCCCTGACCATAGCCGAGGAACACAATCGACGGCATTTGGCAACGTTAAAAGTATTGCACAGCTGGGGAAAAATAATAATGCTAATAAAAAAAAGTATTACGGTAGTAATAAATCACTGACAAGTAGGCAGAAAATAGTTTCCTGATTAAGTGTATCACTCTCTAGATATAGGATGCGTCGATGATATTGTCAGTTCTTAACACCAGCTTTTTTGGATAATTAAGCGTGTGTGTGTGGGGGGGGGCCTCTTCAAACATGCCGTTGATAATACCGGAGGCCTTTAAAAAAGTTGCTGTTTTGTTTGAAGCACATCGAGTTTCTATCACACCAAACCGTTCTTGACTTAGTGTATTTGTGAGTGCAGATAGTCTGTTAACGATTTCACGTGATTATCTTCAACATCTACTCTTCAAACCGTCGGGGCACGATCCACTAAGGGACTATATTCGTGGTATCTCTAGTTGAACATTCCTGGCATGCCACTTTTATTTAAGTAGGATGACATAATGAAGTAAGCGCGTCACCTGCGTTATGACGGGAAAATTAGACAGCGCAAACATAATCTACGATAACATCTTTTCCTCGGATAGACAATATACCTACCCAGAGAGTTAACATGGGACGTCTTGTATTTAAAGTACAATGGTTGAGGCTGCTCATCTGGGCGTTAATTGCTAAAGACTTCAATCTACGGCTATAATTTAGCCGGGGAAAACGACCCGAAAACGTTAGTGTTGTAACTTGGTTTTCAACATAGAGGTCGCCAAACAGGGATTAGAACTCGGTAGGTCGGGTTGAGAGCCGTGCAGTGTAAAAAGTCCAGTTTCTAGTTGCAAAACTACCTACCCATTGTTGAATGATGACTTATAAGAGAAGCGTGCTGGGTAATACATGTCAATACGCGTTTGCGTAAAGCCAATCAACAACACGCCCTAATTCATCAATTTCTATCATAATACCTCCAATAGTATAGGTGTAAATTGTTCTCATTTGAAACGATAACTTCCTTGCTCTCACGACCTGCACATTGGTTTCTTCAAATTCTAAGTGCTCACTATAACCCTTGGCCTGATGTCAGTGTACTGTCCATCCCGACTTTAGAAGACGAGGTTGGAATTGTATTAATAAAATAATAAGAGCTAGACGCCCCGCGGCGTAGCATACGCCGCAGACTTGCTCATGGAGAGTGCAAAGAAAGTGGAGAAATAACGGACACAAACTACAGCACGAAGAAATCAAAACAACGCGAGTGAACGACGGTTGAACTGCCAACTCGTTGTTGGTTTCGAGACGTTTGCAGGCGATATTCGGTACACCCCTAACTTCTATGAAGTCAGCTATAAAACGATAATCGGTTTAAAATCAGAGTTACATAATCGATAATCGGTTTAAAAAAAACAAAAAACAACAACACGCAATTAACAACCCTAAACATGACTAACCCTCACTAGGGTCGGCGAATCACAGTTTATTAAGGGATGGTAGTATTAAATGGGAGGCGGGTAACAACAACCTCAGTGTGCTTGTCTACATGTTTACTCGATATTTTTTACTTACTTTGTGCTGCTTTTTGTGTCTGTACTCTCACCCCCCCCCAATCCGTTCTTTGTACTGTCTATTATGAGCAAGTCTGCGGCGTGCGTCTCTACAGAGTTCCTTCTTTTCATTCACTCACAGTCGTTTGCCCAAACCCATCCCATTTTGACAACTGTGTCTTTCAGGAAGTCTTCACTCGTAACTAAATCATTAGCGGCGTATGCTACGCCGCGGGTTCAGCTAGTGTTGGCAATAAAGGGGTAAAAGAACGGGCACATGCAGACATTTTTAAAAATTAAAAAAAATACAATGTTTTCGCTGGGGCTTGAACCCAGGACCATCGACGTATGAGGCGGACGTGATAACCAGTACACTACGAATCTCACATTTACTGTGAAGGCACAATGCAAGTGAACGCAAGTGAACGCAAGTGCATTGTTGCCACCCACTGCCCCCCCCCTTTTTTTTCATTTCATCCCACCACGCTTGCCAACAGTGTTTAGTTGACCCGAGCCAGGGTCATTCGTCATGCTCAGTTCCACATACTTGCAGCCTGCTTGCCTCGCATGGTCCCATGAAGAGAATTATATATATAGAAGATAGATAGATAGATAGATAAATAGAAGATAGACAGACAGACAGACAGACAGACAGACAGACAGACAGACAGACAGATAGATAGATAGATAGATAGATAGATAGATAGATAGACAGACAGACAGACAGACAGACAGACAGACAGACAGACAGACAGACAGACAGACAGACAGACAGACAGACAGACAGACAGACAGACAGACAGACAGACAGATAGATAGATAGATAGATAGATAGATAGATAGATAGATAGATAGATAGATAGATAGATAGATAGATAGATAGATAGATAGATGATAGATGAACAATGAACGGAACAAAGGTTGACACTCGACGATTACGCTAAATAAGGTGTACAAACCCTTAGAGAGACACAGGTGACGCTTCAGTACAGAAAGTGATATTTATAAAGGAAGAAAAAAAAAGCTACTAGTTTTTTTTGTTTGAGATATACGTGTTCATGGTCTACGTTTTTGACGTGTCTTTGCAATTTGACTTATCTTCTAGCCCAATGAGCTAGGGTGGAACGTGCACTGAATATTTAATAGGCCAAAAAAAAATGTTAACCAGTAGTAAATCGATAAGAAATCTTGTTTCACTGCTTGATGGTGGTTTTTTTTATATACTAAACAGACATGGGGAAGAAAAAAAACAAAAACAATCGACCACCACATTGGTCAATGTGATTTTTGATAGTGTGGAAAAACCCGGTAAGGGGATCACATGTGCTAAGTGATCACTCATTCCCCATGCAATCCAATGATACGTAGTGGTTTGCGTGTTTACAACAAATAAAAATAAATAAATAACACGAATTCCAATTCTACAAGTAAGAGATGACAAACCTTGCATTTCATGACATCGGCAACAAGAGTTTTTAAGATTGGTAAGGCCAGATGGTCACATGCGTAGTACCATCCCGCATATGCCGAGACAAGAGACTAGCGTGAACAGCATTGAAATGTTTGTAAATACTCGACTTCCGAGCAGACGCGGATTTTTCAAAGGTGTAAAGTGGTGCTGCAAGAAAACAGCAGTGATACCATTCCTTTAAACAATACTGCGCATTAAATTTAACCAACTTTGAAAACGTACTTGAGGTTAGAGTGGTTAATAACTATCAAAACACAAATACTTCTAGAGGGAAACATGTCGATCGGTGACTACACTAAAAAAATAATTCTTTAAGAATACCCCAGCGCGTAAGGTGTGTCGCCCTTTTTTGTTTTACGGAAATTAAATATTAACTAGAGCTAACCTTCCAAACAGTAACGGCTAGTCATGGCCCTCAAGACAATGGTGGCGGCGGCTACGCGTGAACGTCCCATAAAGTAACTTTACTAACAAAAACATGCACTCAAGTAACACCCTTAATCTTCCTAAGAATACCAATGTACAACGACGTAAACGCCATTTCACCACAATGAACTTTATTAATATTTGCGCACACTCCTTTCACACATCAATATTAAACCATCTGATATTAAGAAAATCTTACGCACCAAAAGGCGATTGCAATCTAGCAGTTATCGGTATATTTTTTTTAAATCAAAGGTACTTATAAAAGAAGTGTTAGTTTGATGATGCAACCACAATGTTACATAGAATCCATTTTAAATAATAAATCGGAAGGTTGAAAAAAGTTTTTAAAAAGATCTTGTTAAGTGCTTCAAAAAGTGTGCGGCGGCGAATTGAGGGGGAAAAAAAAGGGGGGGGGGTACTTATGCGCAACTTCATTAAATTTTTTGGAAAATTTGGGGGGGGGGAATCGTTTGTAAGAAACAACAACACTATGCAGCAATCAGGTGGGGGAGTACGTAATTTTTTGCTGTAGTATTCAAAACTAATGAATGAAGCTTATTAACTTGACTACGATAAAAAGCTTAGTGAATACAGCAACAAGAAAGAGAGCTTTTTTAATTTCAAGACAAGAATGGAAGAGGGTGGGCCGTGGACAAGGCTATTGGACACGACATGCTCCCGATCATCAGCAAAACTTGACAACTCACCTAAATGTCCATGTAGAGGATGAGCAAAACCACATAGTCAAATAGGTGGAATTGTGTTGAAATAACGAGACCACCAAGACAACGTTCGCTGCAGACTAACAACACCGCACGCAATTAATTACAAAATTTAAACGCTCAGTTTTAGCAGACATAATATAGTTACATTTCCGACACACGCTATTACAGTATATAATTCTATTTTTTCATGAATTAACTTAAAAAATAGTCCCACCGCAATACAATAGTTTTATGTTATTTTTAATATTCAAAGAAAAATAAACATACGTTTGTTTAAAAACATCGAGTTTCCTATGCACTGTTATTGGGACTGACAAGATTCTGTACTTTTCTTATCTGGGGTGGAAACGTACAGTCTTATAGATGATAATGTCCCCTACTGTGGTGCCCAGGACAAGCTCACCCGATAGTCGGATGCCTGTTGCAGTAGAGCCACTGTTGTCGATGACTAAGGCTTGTTGCTGCGGTGCCACTATGTTGACGACGCCGCTCAGGCTGAGCAGGGAGGGGCAAGCCTGACACCTCCGAGATCTCACAACTACCGAAGCTGTGACCAGACGTTGCTTTCATAAATACCTACATCTAGTATGTAAAAGAACTGGCTTATAGAAATCCACAGGATGAATCCACTATCATATAGCCCTCAGTTCCTACACCAATCAAAGCAGAATGTATGTGTGTATGTTTGGGGAGAATGTCACAAGGGTGATGGAGGGAGAGAAAAAAACGTGTTCTGTGCCGAGTGGGGGTTAGGATAGGGATGGCGGGAAATCAACGATTGAGCCCGCAGCACGCGTATAGCTAGTGGCTAGTCCGTGGCAAAAATCTGGGAGGAACTATCGATCTTCTTTCCTATTCATCTACATGGCTAGCTGGCAAGAGTTGTTTTTTTTAATATGTTAGTTCGGGTGCTTTTAATGCCAAGTAAAGTCGGAGGACCTCATCGTGGCCGTCTTTGCAGCAAATACCGTCCATCAGAGCACGCGCACTCTACACATAAACCCTGTAGTTAAACGGAGTTCGAGAAGTGTGTGTGTGTCGGCGGGGGGTTTACAATGAAAGCACAGTTGTATAAATGAATAGATGGACTAGAATGATGGGGAAAATATTTAACTAATATTTTCTCGTCGAAACACTTGCTTACCATAGAAAAAACATTTAATTTGTAGGAAGTCTTGTGGGCACATGTCTTTGATATTGGGTGCCTTTCTAAGCCTTTTTAAAATAGTGATAATGGTTCTTTAATTAGTTTTCATTTACTTCCATTAAAATAATTTAAGATTTTAAAAATGTCCCGTGTGAGCTTTTTGTAACATCACTCCCTAGCTAGTAGCTGGGTCCCTCGTCCAACCAATGATAAATAATAATTGACATCTTCAGCGCACGGTATTGCTCTACTGCTCAGCAAAACATCATGTGCATTGATTTTGGGTTGTTTTGCTAAATAATCCTGGGAGCAACGTCATACATTCAATTAACAAATACTGCAATACGAGAATATTGTCCAGGATGCAATAAAGATATGCAAGTAATAACTCCGAGCAGATTCTTGGCTCTAAATATCTAGCAAAACTGTTTCAATTACCACCGCACTCACCCGTTTCCTAACTAACATAGAAATAGTTTAGATATTGAACAACAATTGAATGATGACAATAAAATGATAGGAGAAACGAGCATAGCATTGGGGAGAGTACAGTACCAGAGAGTGGACATTGCAGGAGTGGGGGCACAAGGCAGGCCTGGATTAACCATTAGGCAAACAAGGCACGTGCCTAGGGCACCAAGCGTTTGGGGGAGGGGGCACCACAAGTCCTCAATAAAAATGTGTATAATGTCCCGGTATCCCCACGTTATCGACATGACATTAGTATATGGCAAATGTAATATTGTATCGCACATTATTTAACTTTGGTACCACAACCTGAGGGGTAAAATACCTCCAACCTAGTTATTTTGCTTTTTTTTTCTTCGAGTTTTTTGTGTGCAATTTTTTTTATAACTTTTTTAGGATATGCTTGTGCTACTTAAATTGATTATCATTTATAATCATGAACAAAGCACAACTCATAAAGACTGTATGTTAATATACCTAGTTCGTGGACAAGGCTCGGGTCCAATGTTCCCTTTAAGCTGCGCGGGTGCGCGGCCGCGCAGATATTTGACAGACGCCGCGCAGCAGTTTGGAATTACCGTGCAGTAAATTTGATAAAATATTGCACAAAATATGGATGCTGAGCAACTTTGCACACGAGTTTTATGACTTTGCACACGAACCAGCAAACCTTAGAGGGAACATTGCGACTCGGGTCTACTACAAAAGCTAGAAGAGCACATAAATGAAGAGCACAGTTACTTGGAACATGTTTTGAGGCGAGCAGTAGTGGTTATTTGTAATATAGCTGATAGTGATATGGCTTTTAGAAGGACAAATAAAAAATTTCGATTTTTACAAAATGGAAATTATCTAGGGTTGCTGGAGTTGGTCAGTCAGTTTGATCTATTTTTAGCATCACACATTGCGAAATATGGAAATTCTGGAAAAGGAAATAATTCTTATTTATTCAAAACTATATGCGAAGAACTGATTGAAATTATGTCCCAAAAAGTCCATGAAATAATTGTAAATGAATTAAAGGCTTCCGGTTATTTCAGCTTGTCAGTAGACTTAACACCCCAAATCTCACATATAGATCAGTTAAGTGTTGTTCTTCGATATGTGGTAGATGGAGAGCACATTGAGTGCTTTTTTACTTTCTTGGAGCTGCAAGGTCACGCCGGTTTAGGTATGGCTAAGCAAGTGTGGCGGTACATACGTGAAATTTGCAATATTGATTTTTCGAAATGAAGAAATCAGGACTACGATAACGCAACTAATATGTCGGGGTGCTGAAAGGACATCCTAGAAAAAATGCTATAGGAAAAATGAGTCTGCTATACATACCCTGTGCTGCCCAATCACTAAATCTGGTAGGTAAAAGTGCCATTGACTCTTATTTAGAGACAGTACACTTCTGCCATACAAGTGCAACTGATCTATACCTTTTCTCAGCTTCAACCAACAGATGGAAGATTCTGAAAGTATGCCTTGTGAAGAAAACGCTGGAAAAGTCTATTTTCGCTACCAGATGGGAAGCACATGCTGTTGCAACTGAAGATATTCTTAAAAGTCAAATCCTCAGATTTAGAAGGTTTAGAGTGTTTACAAGGAGACCAGTCACAGAAGGGGGACACCAGAAGAGAAGCAGAAAACATTTTCAAAGAAGATGCAATAATTAGAATTTGCTTTCATACTTGTGTTACAACATTTTCACAGGTGTCAGTCAAGCTCTACAAAATGAGCACTAGAACTTGAGAACGTGTGCTGATTTATATTATTCACTAGCAGATCCCTGCCATGAATCTAGGAATAAATTTGAAAGATTTGAAGAAGCTGCAAAAGAAATAACACCGGGTATGGATTATAAGTCAACTTTGACCCGTAATCGTAAACGAAAGACAGTGGCAATCGATAGTGATGTCCCTGGGGTGTTTGAATGCCAGAGAAAAATTGTGTATATCTGCTTTCTACGCTATTATTGACAAACTTGAGACAGAGATGAGTAGACGAGGCCAGGTATATAGTGAAATAGCAGTTTGATTTCCTTGTTTAGTCGATGTACTAAAAAACACCTCAGTGCTGTGAAGGACTAATAAATACTTATCATGAAGAACTGAACAATAATTTATATTCTGAACTACAACAGTTTCACTTATATTTTCGCCACATGTTTCGTGCATGAAAATCTGAAAACAACACGTTCAGTCATGCAGAATTAAACAAAGTAAAAGTTAAAGAAAACACCGAATGTAGAAATCGCCATGCGCATATTTTTAACATAATGGTTACGAACTGTTCAGCCGAGTGCTCTTTTTTCTCAGTTGAAACGTACACAAAAATCCAAGTAGATCGACAATGAAACAAGAAATGCTTGAATCCATATTTCCGCTGATGATTTAGGCAGACTTGTTGCGCTAAATTAACTTTTTTGTACTAGAAAATTTGCCAGATGTTAATCTAGGAATACGAGCTTTAAAAATTAAACGTGCGCTCTCTCTGACTTTCTCATCTATTTAAAAATTCACATTATTTTTGTCTATTATTATAATAAAATTAATGAACTTAATTTTAATACAGAAATACCTTATTGTAGGTTTTATATGAGTGATTGTAGTACGATCATAAGTGTTAACAGTTTTTCTTTGTTAGTTTTTTGCATTATATTGAACATAAAAGCGGTCAGTGCAGGATCGGGGGCCCGGAGAACAAGGGGGCACCCATGTGGGTTTATGCCTAGGGCACAAGGATGGCTTAGTCCGGCCCTGGCACAAGGTATGAGAGGGGGAACATTGAATGAGAGGAGACTTGGTATAAAACGAGACACATGATATATGAGAGAGGACACATGGTATGAGAGGAGATATGATATGATATGAGAGGAGATATAATATGAGAGATGATATGAGACATATGATAGGAGATATAATATGAGAGATTATATGAGACATATGATATGAGAGGAGACACATGATATGAGAGGAGATATGATATGAGAGGAGATATGATATGAGAGGAGATATGATATGAGAGGAGACACATGATATGAGAGGAGGCACATGATATGAGAGGAGGCACATGATATGAGAGGAGATATGATATGAGAGGAGACACATGATATGAGAGGAGATATGATATGAGAGTAGATATGATATGAGAGGAGGCACATGATATGAGAGGAGATATGATATGAGAGGAGGCACATGATATGAGAGGAGACACATGGTATGAGAGGAGACACGTGGTATGAGAGGAGACACATGGCATGGGAGGGAGCACAGGAATGAGAGGAGACACATGGTATGAGAGGAGACACATTGTATAAGAGGAGACACATGGCATGGGAGGGAGCACAGGAATGAGAGGAGACACATGGTATGAGAGGAGACACATGGTATGAGAGGAGACACATGTTATTAGAGATGGGCACATGGCATGGCAGGGGGCACAGGCATGAGAGGAGACACATGGTATGAGAGGAGACACATGTTATTAGAGATGGACACATGGCATGGCAGGGGGCACATTGAATGAGAGGAGACTTGGTATAAAACGAGACACATGATATATGAGAGAGGACACATGGTATGAGAGGAGATATGATATGAGAGGAGATATAATATGAGAGATGATATGAGACATATGATAGGAGATATAATATGAGAGATGATATGAGACACATGATATGAGAGGAGACACATGATATGAGAGGAGATATGATATGAGAGGAGATATGATATGAGAGGAGACACGTGATATGAGAGGAGGCACATGATATGAGAGGAGATATGATATGAGAGGAGACACATGATATGAGAGGAGATATGATATAAGAGGAGATATGATATGAGAGGAGACACATGATATGAGAGGAGGCACATGATATGAGAGGAGGCACATGATATGAGAGGAGATATGATATAAGAGGAGGCACATGATATGAGAGGAGACACATGGTATGAGAGGAGACACGTGGTATGAGAGGAGACACATGGCATGGGAGGGAGCACAGGAATGAGAGGAGACACATGGTATGAGAGGAGACACATTGTATGAGAGGAGACACATGGCATGGGAGGGAGCACAGGAATGAGAGGAGACACATGGTATGAGAGGAGACACATGGTATGAGAGGAGACACATGTTATTAGAGATGGGCACATGGCATGGCAGGGGGCACAGGCATGAGAGGAGACACATGGTATGAGAGGAGACACATGTTATTAGAGATGGACACATGGCATGGCAGGGGGCACATTGAATGAGAGGAGACTTGGTATAAAACGAGACACATGATATATGAGAGAGGACACATGGTATGAGAGGAGATATGATATGAGAGGAGATATAATATGAGAGATGATATGAGACATATGATAGGAGATATAATATGAGAGATGATATGAGACACATGATATGAGAGGAGACACATGATATGAGAGGAGATATGATATGAGAGGAGATATGATATGAGAGGAGACACATGATATGAGAGGAGGCACATGATATGAGAGGAGATATGATATGAGAGGAGACACATGATATGAGAAGAGATATGATATAAGAGGAGATATGATATGAGAGGAGACACATGATATGAGAGGAGGCACATGATATGAGAGGAGGCACATGATATGAGAGGAGATATGATATGAGAGGAGACACATGATATGAGAGGAGATATGATATGAGAGTAGATATGATATGAGAGGAGGCACATGATATGAGAGGAGATATGATATGAGAGGAGGCACATGATATGAGAGGAGACACATGGTATGAGAGGAGACACATGGTATGTGAGGAGACACATGGTATGAGAGGAGACACGTGGTATGAGAGGAGACACATGGCATGGGAGGGAGCACAGGAATGAGAGGAGACACATGGTATGAGAGGAGACACATTGTATGAGAGGAGACACATGGCATGGGAGGGAGCACAGGAATGAGAGGAGACACATGGTATGAGAGGAGACACATGGTATGAGAGGAGACACATGTTATTAGAGATGGGCACATGGCATGGCAGGGGGCACAGGCATGAGAGGAGACACATGGTATGAGAGGAGACACATGATATGAGAGGAGACACAGGGTATGAGAGGAGACACATGGTATGAGAGGAGACACATAGTATGAGAGGAGACACATAGTATGAGAGGAGACACATGGTATCAGAGATGGGCACGTGGCATGGGAGGGGGCACAGGCATGAGAGGAGACACATGGTATAAGAGATGGGCACGTGGCATGGGAGGGGGCACAGGCATGCGAGGAGAGACATGGTATGAAAGGAGACACATGGTATGAGAGGAGACACATGATATGAGAGGAGGCAGGGGGCACATTGAATGAGAGGAGACTTGGTATAAAACGAGACACATGATATATGAGAGAGGACACATGGTATGAGAGGAGATATGATATGAGAGGAGATATAATATGAGAGATGATATGAGACATATGATAGGAGATATAATATGAGAGATGATATGAGACACATGATATGAGAGGAGACACATGATATGAGAGGAGATATGATATGAGAGGAGATATGATATGAGAGGAGACACGTGATATGAGAGGAGGCACATGATATGAGAGGAGATATGATATGAGAGGAGACACATGATATGAGAGGAGATATGATATAAGAGGAGATATGATATGAGAGGAGACACATGATATGAGAGGAGGCACATGATATGAGAGGAGGCACATGATATGAGAGGAGATATGATATAAGAGGAGGCACATGATATGAGAGGAGACACATGGTATGAGAGGAGACACGTGGTATGAGAGGAGACACATGGCATGGGAGGGAGCACAGGAATGAGAGGAGACACATGGTATGAGAGGAGACACATTGTATGAGAGGAGACACATGGCATGGGAGGGAGCACAGGAATGAGAGGAGACACATGGTATGAGAGGAGACACATGGTATGAGAGGAGACACATGTTATTAGAGATGGGCACATGGCATGGCAGGGGGCACAGGCATGAGAGGAGACACATGGTATGAGAGGAGACACATGTTATTAGAGATGGACACATGGCATGGCAGGGGGCACATTGAATGAGAGGAGACTTGGTATAAAACGAGACACATGATATATGAGAGAGGACACATGGTATGAGAGGAGATATGATATGAGAGGAGATATAATATGAGAGATGATATGAGACATATGATAGGAGATATAATATGAGAGATGATATGAGACACATGATATGAGAGGAGACACATGATATGAGAGGAGATATGATATGAGAGGAGATATGATATGAGAGGAGACACATGATATGAGAGGAGGCACATGATATGAGAGGAGATATGATATGAGAGGAGACACATGATATGAGAGGAGATATGATATAAGAGGAGATATGATATGAGAGGAGACACATGATATGAGAGGAGGCACATGATATGAGAGGAGGCACATGATATGAGAGGAGATATGATATGAGAGGAGACACATGATATGAGAGGAGATATGATATGAGAGTAGATATGATATGAGAGGAGGCACATGATATGAGAGGAGATATGATATGAGAGGAGGCACATGATATGAGAGGAGACACATGGTATGAGAGGAGACACATGGTATGTGAGGAGACACATGGTATGAGAGGAGACACGTGGTATGAGAGGAGACACATGGCATGGGAGGGAGCACAGGAATGAGAGGAGACACATGGTATGAGAGGAGACACATTGTATGAGAGGAGACACATGGCATGGGAGGGAGCACAGGAATGAGAGGAGACACATGGTATGAGAGGAGACACATGGTATGAGAGGAGACACATGTTATTAGAGATGGGCACATGGCATGGCAGGGGGCACAGGCATGAGAGGAGACACATGGTATGAGAGGAGACACATGATATGAGAGGAGACACAGGGTATGAGAGGAGACACATGGTATGAGAGGAGACACATAGTATGAGAGGAGACACATAGTATGAGAGGAGACACATGGTATCAGAGATGGGCACGTGGCATGGGAGGGGGCACAGGCATGAGAGGAGACACATTGTATAAGAGATGGGCACGTGGCATGGGAGGGGGCACAGGCATGCGAGGAGAGACATGGTATGAAAGGAGACACATGGTATGAGAGGAGACACATGATATGAGAGGAGGCGCATGATATGACAGGAGGCACATGATATGGGAGGAGGCACATGATATGAGAGGAGACACATGATATGAGAGGAGATATGATATGAGAGGAGATATGATATGAGAGGAGACACATGGTATGAGAGGAGACACATGGTATGAGAGGAGACACATGATATGAGAGGAGATATGATATGAGAGGAGATATGATATGAGAGGAGACACATGGTATGAGAGGAGACACATGGTATGAGAGGAGACACATGGTATGAGAGGAGACACATGGTATGAGAGAAGACAAATGGTATCAGAGATGGGCACATGGCATGGGAGGGGGCACAGGCATGAGAGGAGACACATGGTATAAGAGATGGGCACGTGGCATGGGAATGGGCACGTGGCATGGGAGGGGGCACAGGCATGCGAGGAGAGACATGGTATGAAAGGAGACACATGGTATGAGAGGAGACACATGATATGAGAGGAGGCGCATGATATGAGAGGAGGCGCATGATATGACAGGAGGCACATGATATGGGAGGAGGCACATGATATGAGAGGAGATATGATATGAGAGGAGACACATGATATGAGAGGAGATATGATATGAGAGGAGACACATGGTATGAGAGGAGACACATGGTATGAG
Source organism: Ampullaceana balthica (assembly GCA_944989445.1). Taxonomy (NCBI): domain Eukaryota; kingdom Metazoa; phylum Mollusca; class Gastropoda; family Lymnaeidae; genus Ampullaceana; species Ampullaceana balthica. Next base: position 686,539 of record CALYLW010000200.1, read on the forward strand.
AGGAGACACATGGTATGAGAGGAGACACATGGTATGAGAGGAGACACATGGCATGGGAGGGAGCACAGGAATGAGAGGAGACACGTGGTATGAGAGGAGACACGTGGTATGAGAGGAGACACATGGTATGGGAGGAGACACATGGTATGAGAGGAGACACATGGTATGAGAGAAGACACATGGTATGAGAGAAGACAAATGGTATTAGAGATGGGCACATGGCATGGGAGGGGGCACAGGCATGAGAGGAGACACATGGTATGAGAGTGAGGACATAGCATTGTATGGAACGTGGTATGAGAGGGAGGGTGGTATGAGAGCGGGAGATCTTACAGAATTAAAGAGGTTTAAAGGAAGGCTAGTCATGATAGAGGCGCGAATATATAGGAGGACAGAAAAGGAAAGTTAATGTGAGAAGAGTTAAGAACATAAAATGGAAACTGTAAAAGGCATAGAATGGTATAGTAAAAGTGCAAAGAATAATAAGGGAAACGGACATGGAATAGTACAAATGAAAAGGCATTGTATGGAAGGGAGGAGAGGAAATTTTAAGAAGGGGGTGTAGGATATTGTAAGGAAGGGAGTAAAGAGAATTGTAAGTAAATGGCACAATGCGTAGGGGCTGCATGAGATGTAAGGAAGGAAAAAAATATGCCTTAAAGGAGTCAGGATCGTATGAGAGGGACTAAAAGACATGGATCGGAAAGTAAGGGAGCATAGAATGGGGTGGGGGGATGAGCATGTAATGGAGAGGACAGATGCTTAAAATTGGGAATTGAGCATACATCTATAATGCGGAAAGGGGGGTGGGCGCGAATTTCAGTGATGTCAGCGGATTGCAGCATAAAATGGGGAGGGGGGAGGGGGAAGGAGGGACATAGAATTGGCCTGGGGAGGGGCGAAAGCAGTGATGTCAGAGAATTGCAGCATAGAATTGGAGGGGGCATTGAATTGGCGAAAAGGAGGAGGGTATAAACAGAATTGGAACAAGAAAAAAGGGGCGATTTAAAAAAACACGAGTGGTAAGAGGACATAAATATGGAATGTGAGATGAAACGACAATAGAATGGTGAGAGGTAAGAAGCAACAAATGGGGAGAAGCACGTAGAAATGAAAGAGGGCAGACAATGAGAATATAATGGAGGGCAAGCCCCTGAATCAACCAAAAATAAACTAATGCAAGTGTACATAGAGGAATGCATAATTTTCATGCAGCCCGTATTGTATTAGATTAAATTGTATTAGTTTCTTGATTCAACTATCACTATTATTATTCCTTTGCTTCGAAATAAAAATTTTACGGTAAGAGGAATAACTCTCCAAAATCAAAACCAAAAAATAAGGGCACAGTTAACTCTCCGTAAAGGGCTCAAGATTTTAACTTTACCGTGGCTGTAAATATGTGAAGAGATTGTTTATTTTAACATATTTGTTTAAAGCGCACAATATATAATTTATGAAATACAACTATCTGTGTGTATATTTTCAACTGTAGCATTAGAGTGTGTGCTCCGGACGCATCTATTTCGTTATTGGGATAAAGGGATTTAAAACTTGCCTTTAACTTATTTTCTTTGTGAAATTTAATAATACAGTCGGACATCTCTAAGTCGAATTCAAAGGGTCTCGGAAAACAAAATTCGACTTACGGAATTTTCGAGTTAGGGAAAATGGCGTTTAAGCGCAGATTAATAAAGGACAATGTTGATATTGAGATGGGGTGGGGGGAAACAGCCATAGCGGCTAGAACAGGGGTTCCTAACCAGTGATGCATGTGTGAGGAGGTTCCAGGGGGTGCATGAACGATTCAGATTTTTTTTAAAAAGAGGAAGATAAAAAAAAAGAAGGAAAAAAAGGAAAGAAAAACTGATAATCTGAAAATGTAAACCATAAGCAAGGCATGCCGCGTCAAAGGGCGCCCATATACAACCTTTTTGATACTCGTTCGCACATTGTTCTGCGCTTGTCGAAAATTGCCGGAAAACCTTTTTCGCAAAATGAATGGTTCGCTCTACTAGTTCCTCGGAATTTCGTGTTTTACGTCATTTTTCTAAAAATAATTTAATTTTGTCATCAAATACGTCAGATATATGGCTTCCGGTGACCCTCTCACTGTTTGCAGGGGATGTAAACGTTGGGATTTTTTTCCCCTTCACTTTTATTGCTCAGTACGCTGCAAAGGTCTTAAAAACGTTAATATTCGTCATAAGACCTAAAATCTTGAGTTGAACATCCAATACCGGTCATTAAAAAAATCAACTTCGTCAGTTAAAATTTTGCCTGTGACTGGTACGACTTTCCGATTGTCATCACCCCCTCAAAATCGTTAATAAATAAATTTAAAAAGAGAGAGAGAGAGATGGAACACAAAATCCTCAGTGGAAAATACTGTGCAATGACAACATGAAGCCTGTTAGACTCCAATTCCAAGGACAGTGTTGAGGTCTTCAAGCAAAAGAGAGTTTGCTTCTGGACCTGTGGTACCTTGCCCAAGCTTGGATTTTCTTTGTCACGGAAACTTGCACTGGGGCATCATTCAAGGTTGCATATCTTGTTGCAAAGAACAAGAAGCCCTGCACCATTGGAGAAACTTTGGTGAAGCCTTGTGCTCTGGAAGGTGGTGGAACTGATGTGTGGTCACCAGCAGAGGAAGCAGGTTGAGAAAGTCCCTTTGTCCAATGACACTATTCATTCAAGGGTTAGTGACATGGCTGCAGACATTCTAGATCAAGTCTTGTGCGAGATGAGAAGCAGTCCTTTTCCATTTAGCATGCAGCTGGATGAATCCACTGATGTAGCACAATGCAGTCAGATTCTTGTATTTGTGAGATATGTTCACAGTGGATTGCTGAAGGAGGAATTTCTCTTTTGTAAGCCACTCCAGGCAACTACCAAAGCTGCGGATGTGCTGCAGCTAGTCAGTGCTGAAAACCAGTTTGACTGGACTTCAAGAATTTCTTCAATTTGCACAGATGGTGCTTCATCCATGCTCAGTAATAAGTCAGGATTTTCAGCACTGGTAAAGAAAGAAGTTCCAGATATTGTCACTGCACACTGTATCCTTCATCGTCAGGCTCTGGCATGCAAAACTCAACTTCCAACCTTGAAGTCAGTTCTTTCTACTGCAGTCCAAATTGTAAATTGTATCCGCTCACATGCCTTGAACCACTGCCTCTTCAAGTTGTTCTGTCAGGAGGTGGGCTTTGAGCATGAAGTTCTGCTCGACCACACTGAGGTGCGCTGGTTGTCCAGGGGACGGATACTTTCTCGGTTAGTAGAACTGAGAGTGGAGCTTGCCATTTTCTTGCAAGAAAAAGAAAGTGACCTTGCTGACAAGTTTGACTGTCCAAAATTCATTCATTACTTGGCATACCTGGCTGACATCTTCTCCATCTTGAATGAGTTGAATACGTCTCTCCAAGGACCTGCTGTGACTGTAATGGATGCTACTGAGAGATTGCAAGCCTTCCTTAACAAACTGCAACTATTCCAAAGACGACTAGAAAAGTCCAACTTGGCCAACTTTCCACCCTTGGATGAAGTTGTAATATCTGGTGCAGAAGGAAGCACTGAGGGATCACTGCCTGACAACATCAAAGGGGAAATTTCATCGCACCTTTCAATATTGCAAAGGCCCTTTGATGGGTATTCATGTCAAGAAATTGCTAGGAAAAACCTTTGGATTCGCAATCCTTTTCTCTGTGACTTAACATTGATGACAGTGACCGTGCTAAAGATTACCTGATTGATTTGAGAACCAGAGAAGTACTGAGGAGTGCCTTCAGTTGCAATACCTTGATTGAAGTTTGGTGCATCCAGCTAGATTCCTACCCACAACTAGCCAAGAGGGCAGTACTGACTCTCCTTCCATTTGCCACAACCTATCTCTGTGAAGCTGGATTCTCCACACCTTTGACGATTAAAACCAAGGAAAGGAATAAGTTGAACGCATAGGATGACATGAGAGTTGTTTTGTCCAAAAAAGTCACCAGATTTAAATCGCTGATTGATCATAAGAAGCAGCAGATCTCTCACTAAATTCCCTGTTGCCTATTGTCAAAAATGTGTTCCTAAAATAAACATAGTTTATTATGCATTTTCTGGAAGTTTTACGAGGGGGTGCATGAACTTTTTGGGGCATCTGAAGGGGTGCATGGACCCCAAAAGGTTAAGAACCACTGGGCTAGAAGGCTTGACCGGAAAGAGAGGTGTCTGATGTTTCATATGGAAGAAATCCAACTTGGTTTGATATACCGACACAAGCCCTCGTGAGAAGAAACACCTTCCCTCCCCTCCCCCACTTTACTCCCTCCACAGTGGGATGGGGGGGAGTAACATTTTACTTTTTAAAAAGAGTCACAGCATACCTTGGAAAATTCGACTAAGGGAGGTTGGAAGCCAAAAATCTTCGAGTTAAGGAGATCTAAAATACATTAGTTTTATGGAATTTGGCCGGGACCTAACAATTAATTCGATATAGGGAGGTTTTCGACTTAGGGAAGTTCGACTTAGCGAGGTCCGACTGTATGTTGTTATTTTACCTCTCTAAAATGTGTATGTTTCTGATATGGCCCGAGGATACTCACACATTTTCTTTCCACACAAATTTTGTGTGTTCGGGAGGACTGCTTAGGAGTGGGGTGGTTAGAATCCCTTTTCTCCACGCTGTCCAATGGGAAAATCTCCCAATATTATATCGATGTGGGAAACGGACCAACGGCATCTTGTCTCGAAGGAATCTTAAGGGAGACGTCGGGGGAACGAAAATCAATGCCGAGGTCAGTGAAGCTGCCCTCCGCCAAGATGTACTGACCACAGCTGGGGCCGGATTAAAAGGACGGAGAATGCGATACCTAGGATATGATTAGCCCCGCTGTTAGCCAGAGATCTGGCAAAGAACGTCGTCAAAGGCTAAAGCAGTAGATTATCACGTGATTGATCACTTGATTGATGGGGTTGCCACGAGCTTTCCCCGAGTGTCCTTAGACTGGCACGGGTCAGCAGCATCTAGTTGTTTTTTAATAAACATTTTTAAAATGATCTTTTGCTTTTAATTTTTTTAAATTGAAACCCTAAATTTGATATTATGCTTCAGGGGGAAATTATGGATGGCTTCCATATCTTGAAATAACCAAAGCGGTTTGAGGACGTAAAAATGATATAGATAACAAAACGCTTTCTTTTTTTAAAAAAATATACCAAGCCGATTTTCCCGAAAGGTAAATATATATATTATTTATTTTTTTTACAAATCCGGCTCCAGCCGGATTAAAAAAATTGAATCCGGTACAGCCCTAATATAAATAATAAACATCCTCAACTATGACTCACTGTTGCCTAACGCTAAGGGACATCACTCTGCTTTTTTAAAAATTGAGGGCGACTTAAAAATCATAATCATTTTGGTTTCCAGATTAACATTAACCCAAGGAGGTTTGATTAACTGGAGGCGGCGTGACGTCACTAGGCTGAAGCCAGACCCCCACCCGCAGCAGCCATCTTGAGCGACTCAAAACATTGGAAGCTGTGTAGTGTGTATGTTATATTATTGTAATATTTTGAACGGGAGCCTTGGTAACTGGGACAGGCTCAGTGTTGGCTTTCATTTTCAACTTCTTTGTCATTGACTAGTAGGTTGCCAGTAGTCAATCTTTCAATACTTTCAATTCAGTATTTAGATTTAAACATTTTAAATATATGATATAAGTTATATCATTTTAATAATTTTATATTCTTTGTTTGTTTTTTCCATTGAACTTTAAATGGGCAGTTGCAGTTGTGAGTTGATTTGCGAACTTAAAAATAAAAATGTTGCTTGTCTCACGTGTTATATTTATATCTTATTTATTCTTATAATTTTAAAACTGTCTATTGTGAATATTATAATTATACTATAAAATAAGTTAAGTTACAAATTAAGTAATACATTAAATTATTAATGTAGAACAAAATAAACAAATTAATAAGAGTTGATCACGAAATCGTTCAAATCCATGCAAAATATAGTAAAACAATTTCAATACGCGAAGAAAATATTTAGTTCAAAAGTTAAGAGTATAGATATTACTTAACTACATAAGATAAAGCGGCTGGATAGCGAAGCCAGTAGTGCGCTCGCCTCACAAAGTTGAGGGTCGTGGGATCGAGCCCACTCAAAGACACAATATAAATGATACACTAAGAAAGTCCTCCGCTGACCCCTGTAATGTTAATAAATGTTTTGACCTGTTTGTACGTTCTTTATAATTATGTATTGCAGTAGAACTTCATTTCGATATAGTTAGCGTATTATTAATATAAGACCAGGCTCTGTAGCCCTCGATCAGCTGACCGAATAAATAACCTTACATACATTACAGCTCTTTGTAATTGACCTTAATAGAATATCTAGACCACCAGAAATAAACTTTTTTCTTAGCAGACTATAGAAAAAACGAGATGACAAAATACGAAGCTCATTGGAACGTTACTAGAATAAGAAAAATGGTATCGTAATGAAAGCTGGTGGAATGTTTTGAGTCCAACAATATGGCGATAGGCTCCCCCACTCTCCGCCCACTGGCTTCACCCGCTAGCGACCATCTGATAGCAGACGCCACCTCCAGTTTATCAAACCTCCTTGCATTAACCAAACAACGCACGAACCTTTGACGTCAGCATTTGTGTAGTAAACAGTGCTGACTGATTGAAAGAGTTATTTTTTGGTGCAGTAATAATAATTAATAATAATTACTATTACTAAATAATAATATTTGGTGCGCTGCTTTCTAAAATTAGTAGCGTCACGGACAGGACAGACGGGACGTACAGTTAGAAAAATGGTGTGGTGATTAGCGCTGTAAAAAATATTACATAAATACTTTGTGTACATTTCAGGAATATTTCGCATTTACCATACAAGGATAAGTTACTTGGGCTTTTGATGATAAAAAAAGTGGGCGCTGAGGCGCCCTACAACCCCTATTATAAAATACTTTGTGTACATTTCAGGAAGTTTAATATTACGTATTTATCATACAAGGACAAGTTAGTTGGGCTTTTGAAAAAGGTGGGCGCCGTAGGTGCCCTAAAAAATGTGGGCACCGCAGGCGCCACAGCACAACCTAGTTTAAAATAACATGTCAACTCCACGGGGTGCGAAGGAGGTGGTAATAACAGCCAATATGATTTATATTAGCTTTATATGTCTCCTCTCGTCGTCAGTACAATTTCCTGGCACATCCTGATTGGGAAACTTCAAGTTAGTGAAACCATGTATTGATTGAGGAGCTTAGAAGGAAAAAAAAACAAGACACGAGTCACAAGCCGCACCAAATCAGCCCCTGGCATATCTGACAGCATAGGACGTATACCGGGTAAAAAAATTAATGATAATAATAATGGTGTACATGTGACACTAGTAACATTCACCATTCTGAGGTTCGAAAATTCAACTGAATTCCAAAACCTTACGAAATTTCGAGTAAACGTCTAATCAATTAATGCGTTTTAAAATCTAGGATTGGTCTTTAATTTGATGTTATACTCAATCTTTTGTATGTTTGCAGAAGCCACAATGATTAAGTCCGGTTCGCATGGAGTGAAATCCTTCTAGTTCCTAGTAAAAGTTGAGCAGACCAAGGAAGACGACCCCAGACTGGCCACTTTATCCCATCAAGGCATTTGTTCTACTTTCCTTTCTTTAACTTGGCCGGTGGCAGCGCTTGTCGCAGTACCGCTTTATTGATTTCGGCTTGAGTCCGGACTATTCCCCAATCAGAGGAGGGTTGGAAATTGGGAAATATAGTCAACACTGAAAGGTTTGCAACTATTGACCAGCGAGGGCGATTTATACTGTAGGTCTAACGATTATATGCTGGGATGCTAAATTCGTTACTTGCACGGCGGTTCTAGTTTAGCCGTTCAGTGACGGGTGTTGGTGTACGAGTTTGTCATAGAGCTAAGGTTGTTGTTTTTTTTTGTTGGGTGTATGTGGGGGGAGTGAACATTGAACTAAACGCTGGCAGCATATTTGATGTAGAAATTTATAATTGCTAATCAATTCTAATTAAAACTTCAGTGTCAGCCGTTTTCAACAACGAAGTATGTAATATCTTTAGTTGGTGCTGAAGTCATATATGCCCCAAGTGATTTCCTCACACGCTGGATTGCCCGTGGTGTTAGCCGTGACCTTAAGATTGCAGTCTTGTGACACCGTCATTATGTTCGGGGCCCAGATATGGTTTCTAAGGTATGCAGTCCAATTGTTCTCGGGCTCAACATACCCTGCTCTGGGATAGGCTATGGGTTGTCAACAGGATTCAAGTATTGCATGCGTCAGAGCGTACAGCGCCTCTGATTCTTAAAAGCAAATATTATGAGTAGGTAAAGAAGATACGCTTGCATTATCTAGTTCAAATGTAATCTTTTAAATATATACACCTTATAAAAACTGTATAATGTACGGTAAGAAATGATAACTGTAGTACATGTACTGTTGTGTGGCCAAATAAACTGTTGTTTAAATGATGATACCAGCCAAACAATTCAGGGTAAACAAGACAAGAAGTGTAAAAAGATTTTGGCATAGTTTGTGCTTATTCTTGGACACATAAATGACTCGTGATGTTCAAGATTATTTTACCTTTAGTGGCATCACTAACGTTATATTACCGACTTGTGAAGAATAAGCCAGAGTAAAATTCCGAAGAAAAGACGTAACAACTGTCAACCAATTGTTACAAAAATAATTATGCCTCACGCAGGCACAGTTTCAAGCACCTAAATTATACTCGTGTTTTGAATAATACATTTTTATATTTCAAGAAACGTTTTTGTACAAGTAGTCCATTCTATTTCCGGGACGCCATGGGCATTGTCGAGAAAGCGTTGTAATGGAAAAGCTCAGTTTTATCAGCCTGCCCGTAATCATCCATTTCATGTGATCATTCCCAGTCCATTTTTACTGGCGACTGCCATAAAACTGTAACGTTATCAAAGATTGCGCAACTGACCACCAGGTGAAACAAGAGCCACCATCCATTGAGAGATTCTTCACTCTGCAACGTTGAGCAGGATGATTTGCGCGAACTGGATAATCTCGACTTTTGTGGGTAGGATCGTTCGGGGGATTTGGGGGATTTTCACGCCTTGCTACTACTTAAACGAGGCTACTGGAGGTGAGGGTTTTCAACGTCATATACCTCATTATTCAACGAATCATTTGAGACCGATATTGAAAGGGGAGAAACAGGCTATTTGTCGAATGCCATCAATTCAAACGCTAAAATCTCCAGGAGGCGGTAGTCATGGCGGCCGGTCCAGCTGTAAACACCGACAACGCTGGTGTTCGTTTTCGATGAGCTTCTGTCAACACAAGATGTCAAATCTACATACATATTACCAGACTGGCCTGGACTGCAAGAAACATTCGACACAGTGCTTATCGATTGCTGTTGTTTTGTTTAGCTGTTGATGTAGTATTCGGTGTGTCTGGTTTGAGACAAATCGGGGTGGAAAAAAGGGGGCGGGTAGCGAAAGTCAGGAATGGTTTTAGATAATATTGCATGGACTGTTTTTTAAGTGTCTATGTCTGTGAAATTTGATGTTAGGGTGTAGCTTTAAAGAATATTCACTTATACAATCGAAAAAAACGGCAATGTCAAAGAAATATTGTGATTTTTGTTTATTTTTAACTCCTATTCGTCGATATAATTTAATTCCTCATAATCGTATAACTTTGGATCTTTTCACTCAAATCCTACATTTTAAAAATAATGTTGAGTGGAAGTTTTGAGAAACATTGCAAGTTTGCAAGTGCCAAAATAGTTTACCAAATAAACTGCTAATTTAACACATCAGCTATAGTTCGAACTCACTCAATGTTTTCAATGGATTCGTAGAATTCCCCAGTGTCGCAGTGAAAGTCCCCATTTCATGCATGCGCAAATTACTTATTGCTACTCACCCGACTTGGCTTTTCCCTGAGGTTCCGCCCATTAGTGTGGCCATTTCTAAGCAGCATAATGCCCCTAACAGATTTGCTTATGTATAGTGCAGAGATGGAAATGTCGCCCTCTCTTACAACGCCCGCCCCATCCCCTGATACACAGCCTACGCTGGAGACTGGAGAGATAGCTTTGGCGCAAACGTACTACCGTGGGTCACAACAACTGGGTCGTGTCGTCAGGAATGGGGGTTTATTTTGACAGTCCGCCTAATCATTAGTTTGTTTACCTTTATCAACTGCCAGTGGTTCGTCACATTCATAATGAAGCAAGATGATATTGGAGCACTTTTGAATATGCCTTTTAAGTTTTTTGGCTTTATTAAATAGAGCAATGTGTTACTGTATCTAATTTATAGTGGTTCAACAATAAGAGTCGAGCTGATATCTGATATATTTGAAAGTCAAGTGTACTTAAAATAGGCATAACAGTAGAATGAACTGGTTTGATAAACAAGAAATGTCACTTTTCGACCAATTCCCAACAGATCTCCCCGAACAAATCTTTGAGAAAACACGTGCATGAACAGATATTTAAAGATTGGGATTTGAGTAATTTGGCAGAAATGTTTAATGCTAACCGTTTACCTTTAGTCTATTCAATAATAGGTTTTAATTAAAATGTATCTTTAATCTCCATCGTGGAATCTAGGGCCTAAACAGATAGAGTCATTCAATAATCCTGAAAGACCATTGGTTTTAATCACTTCCATTAAGAGTGACGCAGAGAACATTCAAACTTTTTTTCTGAGTGTTTATGACGGGTCCGGGGTAAACAATTTCGAGGAAAAACTCCAATAAGGCATACTAACTTGTTCAGTTGAGCGTAAATTAAATACTGAAAGGGAGTTCATATTGAAACTTTCTGAGAGCTCTTTCTCAGAACCATTACCATAATTCTTTGACTTTCCTAATACGAAGTCAGCTAGGGGTGTGGAGTCGCTCAATCACAAACATGTTTTATGACTTCATTTTAGAGGTGGGCATTGACCCCATCCCCTATCCCTTTTAGAAGTTTTGTTCGGGTTTGGTTGTCAATAAGGCTCCAGTTCGGTGAGTTCGTCTCTGTTCTTATCTCTTCTTCATTTCAAATTATTCCTCTTACAGTTTAATCAGTTTAATTTGATCATACTTTTATAATTAGATTTTTTAAAACTTAACATTTCGAGTTATTTAGTGTATGCTTCTAAAAAAAATAACACGTCACTCCATTGTTTCTCATTTTTGCAATGGAATCACACATGGGGAAAAAATACAAAATAAATATATATATGTATATATATATATATATATATATATATATATTTATATATATATTTATATATATATATATATATATATATATATATATATATATATATATATATATATATATATATATATATATATATTTATATATATATATTTTATATAAAAATAACGCTTTTTAAAAATTCAAAATGGTTAAGAAACTGAATTAGAATTGAAAGTTGACTTCAATTTTTTTTCCTCCTTTAGTTAAATGTTTCATGTGGCGATAGTTTAGTAACTTGAAAGACGAGTCATAAATATTCAGCAGGAGTCAATCACTTGACACGTTATTAAAGCCAAGTAAAAAAGAAAAAAGAAAAAAAGAAAACGCTAACTGGATTCAATTGATTTTGTTTAAAAAATAAAACGTACTCTAGATGACGTCATGTCCGGGGTCAGGGTTGTCTACTATTATACAGAATCCCTTCAACTCTGCTCTCCCTTCTCTTAATAGTTAAGGCTCGTAGTATTGATCGCTTCCATTGAAATAGCGATTTAACGGCTTAGTGTTTTGCCCCCTGGCATTATTGCGTAACACCTTTATGTTCCAACGATCTTTTCATGAGAGAAAATTAATCTTCTCCCAGACAACAAAAAATGAATGATACCCCCCCCACCTTTTTTTTATCCCCTAATCGACCATTTTTACGTGGTCCATTTTCATTTTTATAAAACAAGACTTTCCCCCTTATTACAATAAACGCTTAAAAGAGCAATCTCGGTGTAAATTGTATTTTAATGTGTGCCAATTTTAAATGTTGAAGTGGCCTTTTATTATCAAAATAACCGTGGCAGGGACAATTACGCATCTAACTTTTAGGCGTTTATTTTCAGATTTGCTAAATTTTAAACATGTGATCCTTATAAGAAAAAAACAACAACTCCGGCAGTGTACCAACTAGCATGCAGTGATATATTGGTCGCGTCCATAATGATCTAGGCACTTAAAGACCTATTAAACATAAAAATACCGCTCAAATACATGCTCTGTCCACCCACTCACAATAGACTGTCAGCAGACTGCAGCAATATGCCACTCGCCACCCTTCTCATCAACTCAGCCCACCCTTCTCGATCCTATCAAATGCAATGGACTTTACTTTCAGCTTGACTGGAGACGACAAGAAAACAGACCCGAGCGGAATAGACATCATTATCGACGTCGCGAAAACAGCCTTAGTCGTCTGTATTGTAATTGATGAGGAGGGGGTGGGCTGTTTCCCTTCTAGGATGTCACAATGTCCGATGACGGCTGCCCAATTTAGGATGTACTAAATCCAGACAACCAAAGGACATGGGCCTACTATGGGGTCAGTGGAAGATGTGTCTAAAGCGGGAGCCCGACATCATAGCCTCGCGAGACACCAGAAAAGAATGAGGGCATATAGAGGCAGACGTTGGGCGTATTGATCAATGTCATTAAAAAGACGAGCCCCGCGTACATTGTTCCCCCCTCACGGTACACATAGGCCCTTGTCAGAATGCGGCAGAACAAAAGTTTTTCGTCCTACAAAGGAGAAAGTATTTTATTACAATATAAGAAAAACACGTTTTTAATTGGAGATAATAATATTTGCGCATTTTTAAAATCAATCTTCGGTTGCATACCGGTTAAAGGGCTAGTTTTTATTATTTTAATAAATTTTCCATTTAAAAAGCACCAGTTTGTTGCTACCAGTAAAATAAATAACCACTAACGTGCCGATTAAAACTACTATATTATTTCAATAGAAAAGCAAAAAAAATTTTTAAAATGTTAACAAGCCCAATTAGTTTGAATGTGTTAAATCAGATTAAACGGTTTTGGTACCCTATGGCCTGACAAGAGATATTTTATATTACCCTCTGCTTTGACCGGGTTGGGCTTAGTTCCCTCGGCTTTTGCAGTATGGGGGCTTAGTTCGGATCTGCCTTGATATTAAGGACATTACATAATCTGCCTTGTCAGGAAAGATATAACATGATATAACTCAATCAGCCTTGACAGGAACAAGATTAGTTTCCTCTGCCTTGACAAGAGAGGGATTAATTTCCTCTGCCTTGACAGGAAAGATAGTATTCAATCTCTCTTGACAGGAGAGGGATTAGTTTAATCTGCCTTGACAGGAAAGATATTCACACTGTCCTGACAGGAGAGGGATTGGTTTCATCTGCCTTGCCAGGTAAGATATTCAATATGCCCTGACAGGAAGGGGATTAGTTTCATCTGCCTTGTCAGGAAAGATATTTAATATGCCCTGACAGGAGAGGGATTAGTTTCATCTGCCTTGTCAGGAAAGATATTTAATATGCCCTGACAGGAGAGGGATTAGTTTCATCTGCCTTGTCAGGAAAGATATTTAATATGCCCTGACAGGAGAGGGATTAGTTTCATCTGCCTTGTCAGGAAAGATATTTAATATGCCCTGACAGGAGAGGGATTAGTTTCATCTGCCTTGTCAGGAAAGATATTTAATATGCCCTGACAGGAGAGGGATTAGTTTCATCTGCCTTGTCAGGAAAGATATTTAATATGCCCTGACAGGAGAGGGATTAGTTTCATCTGCCTTGTCAGGAAAGATATTTAATATGCCCTGACAGGTAAAACATTTCATGAAGTAACGTCGAGCACGAGCAGGGATTAGTTTCATCTGCCTTGACAGGAAATTCCCTTGACAGAAAACGGATTAGATACCTCTGCCTTAACAGAACATATCTTAGATTGCGTTGAGTAAAGTTATTGATCAGGGATAAAAGTTTACCACGGTAGTGTAAATAATTTTAACAAACAGATATCTTAGCCGAAGCATTTTAATTGTAACAGTACAGTCAGGAAAAGCTTGCGGTCACTGCCAAAAGAACAAATTCATACTTCACCGATACTGATGGCTTTAGAAATATTGTAATGTCGTCTTTGTCACGTGACCCACTAATGTAATCATGAGCGTGCACTGCGCTATTTTACTTGACTCTTGACAGCTTATAAATTAATAAAATTATGGCCCAATTTGATTTTTTAAACCTGTAAATGATAGCACGGCAACGCTGATGTTTTTAGAATTTTATACTTGGAAGCTATCATGGCCAAGTATTTTAAATCGTAGTTTCAATCAGATTTCAAAGGAAATATAGCTGGCGAACCCTACCCCGACCACTTTCAAGATCTTTTATCGGACTAACCGAATAATACGCCAGTTATAAATTGACATCCTCACTTATATCTCTCTATCCAACTCTAGTCATAGCTTTGTCAGCCTTAAGAGTCCATTCTCATTGTTGAATGCATATTCTTTTTTAATAACTATCTGCACATTTCCCTATTACAAAATGCATACACGTCAACTGCTTAATTAGTAAGGTGGTGCCAAGCAGATTAAAGGGATTTAAATGGCAGCTCGTTTGACGTGGTTCGTTGGGTAAATCAAACTTACATACAGCATAAGAAGAAATAGTAAAATACTCACCTATTGCATAGTTGGGTAAGAGCACGGTGAAGTGGTCAAGTAGGCCTGAAAATAGGAAACAAAATGGTCAACTAGACCTTAAATGTGGAGCAACGATCAATTAGGTCTGGAATAGAAAACATAAATGATAAACAAAAGGTCTGAAATTAAGATACGTAATGGTCAAGTAGGTCAGAAATAAAATTGGGAAACATAATGGTAAAAGTAAAATAGGCCAGAAATATGAGACACGATGGTCAACATGACTTGGAATTGGAAATACAATGCAGTCAAATGGGACAGAATATTGGAAACACAATGGTCAAATGGGCCTGAATATCGGAAACAAAAGCATTCACATTAACAAGAATGTGGATCTTATTACAATTAATAAAAGCAAAAGACAACGATTCCAAGTCTCCTTAACATGTGACAACAACGAGATACCCTATATATAGTGAGTAAATATGTATGTAACTCTAATTTAATTAGGAAAAATGTAGTAAAAAATGAGTCTTCAATATGGCTAAAGCCAAAGATGCAGTAAACAACTGTGACGGGAAACAGAAAAGAAGTACAATAATGCTTTTTTTTAAATAATGATTTAAAAAAAAATAAGAATATGGTTATGCACGCGAGTACAACGTCAATATGATAAGATACCAACAATAGTTCGTAAAAGAAGGGTAAAAAAATTGCTATCACGGAGTCCATGATTAACGGGTCGGTTGTCACACATAATATCAAACCAAAGACAACTATCTCGGATTAAATTTAATTTTTTTAAAATTACTTTTTAAAATTGTCAGCGTTGTCTTAGCACGCGTTTAACAGATCCCCGAACCGTTTAACCAATCAAACAGCGCAGTCACGAGTTTGGAGGACAGAGGCGGAAAGTCCAAGGATAAATGGATATGGTAAATGAATAATGTTTGATTATGTCTGTCGAAATTTTTAAAAATCTTAACAAACATCAGATTTTATTTGAATCCTAAGTCCAGGTTACCGTTCTGTCATCATCCATGAGTTAATTATCAATGTTTGTAAATCATCTCTTTCTCCCATTATTCCTAAAAAAAACTCACACAACGCTCAATCCTATTAGATGTTATATTTGCTTATTCAAGAGCACAGCTCTAAAGATTGGTGTTTTGGATGGAGACAAATTTTAATAAATCTCATTAAAATCCATAAACCAAAGATTGGTGTTTTGGATGGAGACAAATTTTAATAAATCTCATTAAAATCCATAAACCCACCTCTATAGTCCATGGATATCCCGTTGTGTAAAACACGCATGGGGTGGGATTCATCACACCAGAAGCCAATTTTAAACCTCGCCAAATGGTATTCATTGGTGGGGAGCAGCATGCTGATATTATTTAATCATTTTTTTTCTATTCTCATAACGCTGTTCACTGAGACAGGCTTTTGTCATAAATAGATGTTTACTTTGAAGTCTGGTCACAGAACTCGAATTCTTTCCATTTTTCATTCTAGTGCAGAATTTTCGGATTTAAATGTATCCCAAAAACAACAAAATGGTTGGGGAAAAAAATATTGTCACGTCTAAAAAAAAATATTTTAATTAAAAAAAAGGGGGGGGTGGGATTTTGACAAATTGTAAGACAATCGCAAGCTTTAAAAAGAATCGAAAACCCTCTAATTTCATCATTAACTTTTATTATCATTTTGAGTCAAAGTTATGTCCTATCGTCTCTGTATCACCGGCTATATTCCAATTCTTGAAATTCTAAGGTCCCTTTTCATTTCACGCTATGGCACTCCAATACTGATTTGAAAAAACACGGTCGATTGTAGCCTATTTCTTAATAATCTAGGACTGCAATCAAGTGCCGCCAGTCCGCAGCTATTCTAGGATCCACATTCGCTTGACGTTGTACATTCATTAAATAATATTCCAGGATCAACGTGCATTTCACGCCTTGCCATCCATGTATTGATTCCGCTGGATTACCATCCATTTAAATATTAAAAAATAAACAATTTTTTTTTAAACATGTCTTAGTCTTCAGGGCGCAGTACGAGATTTTGTGCAAATACCGTGTTCCGTGACATATTAATCTTTTCAGCTTGGCTCACATTTAGCTATGAATTGTATGAGTTGTTTTACGCCATGGCCGATTGTGCACTTCTGATGGTAGAAATCTCATGATATACAACCCATGTGGACATATTTATCTCTCTCTAAAATCACAATGCATCACTGTCTCAAACCTATCATTTCTCTTGTGACTAATTCGGATGTCCTTGCTGCAATGTAGAATAGCTCATTTGCACATTATAGGTTTAGGCTAACGTCTAGAAATCATTTTCCCCCTTTCATTACTTTTGTGATAATGAGTTAGTGGATTATTTTTTTACTATATGTGTGGGAATTAACAATATCCCATTAATGTGCGAATTAAGCGCCGCTTTATTAAATATTCATTGTGCATGCGCACATTCCCCCCCCCCACCCTTTGCCTCCCCTGAGAAAATACAGCTCTTTTTCAGACCTTATAAAATTTCAAGTGATATTCTAAAAATTAAATTAAAAATGTCCCTATACATTTTTTTCTTCTGCTACATAACAAGCACACTGTAATGGTAAATGACATCACAGTTAAATTTACAGGGTCGTTACAATTTCTTTTTGAAGATGTAATAAATTTAGCACTTTTTATCTATCTATCTTCCAAGGCTCTTGAAACTAAATACTCGTGACAAGATCTGGAGATGTAAAAGGAGACTCACAATTAGATACAGAAGGCCCAAGAAATCAATAGCTTTTTGGTAAGGATCGATGGCCGATTCTCCTAAATGTCAAGCTCTCGCCAAGTAAGAAAACTTGAAATCGATGGCTCACGAACTGAAGCACGCGGTTGTTGGTTTTTTTTAAGGAAAAACACACTGCCATAGTATGCAAAGTGAATTGAACTTTGAGGGAATGTTGGATTTTGGGGAAGAAGTAATTAGACAATAGATTTTGGTTTTCTTTTTTTTTCCAATAACCATACACACTAATAAGATAGCTTGTATTTCCACTCTCATAAATACCCCCCCCCCAAAAAAAAATCCACACACACACACTATCAAGGTCGCATACATACCAGTCCAGATTGTTTAAACCCAGAACATACTCCGGATTATGTGTATTCTTTTACAGATGCACTTATTTCAAACCAAACACAAACTGTCTTCTAAAAATAGTGTTTACCTCACGAACGGTCCAAAAGTTCTATAACCAGCACACTGAATCGATCTCGGTAAGTTTTATCTCCTTTGAACACTGCCTAGATACGTTATATTTAGAATTTGGAAGGAATTATTAATTACGAAGCAAAGTGATTATAGTAGTTAATGTTAGTCAAGAATGGAACAATTTGGCATTGGTCTATACTTAAAATATGCATTCCCCTTGCTCCTGCGCGATGTGAGGAGGCTGTCTGTCAATCGATAATCCCTGGAGACACTGTGTGCCAGATCCGGGTTCGAAATTTCTGTCTCATAACAATCTTTGTTAATAACATATTTTGAAAGCTGATATCGCGGTACACAAAAAGTTCGTCAAACATACAGAGGGAAATGAACAACTTATCTACGATGTGTTATGATTGATGCATATCTGATATAGTACTGAACATTTGATGTGATTGAACGACCGAACAACGATTTCCAATCTTCGGCAACTGCGACACGCCCCTCCCCCCAAAACCGACCTCTGTTTTCCCAGTCAGGCAAAAATAATAATAATAATAATTTTTTAAACACAAAAGGGGGTGGTTGAATATACATATATATGTATTGACTTCTAATAGTTTCTTTTATTTTCGACGATTTGTTGAATAATGTTTTATCAAGAAACAAAGGGACAGATTCACTGGAATCATTACATCCACAAAATATTAGATATTAATTTACGTCAATTTACGTTAGCACAACAGACCTTATTTATTTAAAAGACGTGAAGTTGTGTAGTTTTTTTTATTTATTGTATTTATTTATTGTGTCCGCATGAATAACCGTCTGCAAGACGTCATGGGCATTAAACATTTTTATTACCATGAATTAATAAGAAATCCCCCCTCGTGCGATTCCTTTTAAAAAGTAATTAAACGTGACAAATATGTCTGGTCATCCTCTAGGATGATGACACGGCGAGCGAGAGTTATAAGACACGACAAATCTTCCCTCTACAACACTACATCTCCTCTCGACGACGGAAAGGCTTAGATTTAAGATTCTCGGCACTTTGAGTGATTAAAAAAGAAGACAAAATGGATGGCCATATCTAGGAAAAACTGCATTTTTAAGACATGGCAGGTGTTAAGGATACTGTGCCACACACAAAACCCGGTACAACCGACTTTTTACAAAATGGTTTATTTTGTTGCTGAACGCACACGAACTAAACTTTTTTTTCACAAATATATACATGGTAACTTATTACATACAATTATCAAGCGTATGTGTTGATCACGTGTTTAAATGCTGTGGGGTGGCAAAAAGCGTGACTAGTAAATTACGACATGTACAATACATGTGCCACTGCCTGCGATGGGTAAATAATTTTATTTTTAAAATCTTCGGAAGTATTTTTGAAGTATGTCAAGGCAGAGGAAACTAAACTTGTTCCTGTCAAGGCTGATTGAGTTATATCACCGAGGCAAGAATGGAACGGACACAAACACAGATCACATCAAAACGACGATAAATATAATCTTGAGAATCAAAGCCACGCTACAAATAAATGTATGACGTTTGTTCAGAAATACATATTTCTTAAAAATGAAGTTAAATTAAGATCACCCAAAAATTTAACCTCTCTTCTTTCAAATTGTTACAAGCCAATCTTATTAGTTATTAAATCTTTTATTTATAAACAAACACAAACAAAGGTAAAAACTAAAAAACATACAATACATACGCTTTTTTCGAAATGTACTTTTGAGTATACTACTCCCACGTATTGAGTAGGTAGTTTTATATGATTTTTTTTTACATAAAGCTTTTTTATACTATATATACGTGTAATACATAGTCTCAAATATAATATCAAATTATTTGCACAGTAACTGCAAACTAATGAAAGGTACGCACTTGCAGGAACCAATAAATGGAAAGAAGTTAACTTAGAAAGAAGAATTTGGGGGGAAGAGGGGGAAGGGGTGTGGTGAGGCAAAAGAGAGTTGGCTACGCCGATAACACGTTTTGGTATATCTGGAACCTAGAGGAGAAACGGGTTTAGATCAATAAAATATCGATTTCCGACGGGGAAATGGGTTTAGGGAGGGGGGGAGAGACCCGATGAGGAAAAAAGTGCTGGAGGAGTAAGAAGGTTTTCGTGTAAACTACAGGCCGTTTAATGAGCAAGAGTGGTGGCGCCAGGCGATCTGGACTTTCCAGGGTAAACATGAGCATGGATGCAGGCGTGCACCTCTAGGAGCACCAGCAAGGCATTCGTGCTATAGGCTCATTTGTGGACAGTGTTTAAATGTGACAGTTCTGAACACAGAACTGCAGATCTGAACACAGAACTGCAGACCAATCTCAAAGTCACCAGAGCATTGGTCCTCACACGATCTCTCACCATTACAAACACAAAAAACAAAATATTAAAGTTAAATCATTATGGTTTTTTTAAATCAGAATAGTGTCAATCAAAATACATTAAGCATGCAAACCTTCATCAATACTAGCCCTCAAGCCCAATTTCAGTATTCTTCTGATCTCTTAATTTCTTTCCTTTTTTTTCAAAAATGCATTCAAATTATCATCCTAACTTTACATTTTCTTAAGGCGAGGTCTTAAAAATCCTTAACATATCAGTTTACTGCAGCGCAGTTAATGACAGCCAACAATTAGTCGACGCCACAAGTTCTTCCTATCAAATTACAGCGATTAAATCAGGGGCATTTGGCCAGACCTGCTCAACAGCAATGTCTTATTTTAAGAACTGGGCTTTCTGCAGACTTAAAGCCTTCATGCCTCATTCCAAACACTACTTTTTCAAACATTAGGAATAGCTGTATTTGCCTTCTTTTTATTAATTCTGTTTCGATTAAAGCTAAAAATTAAAATTTATGACTTCATAAGTAACACTTATTAAACGCTCTTGTTGAAAATCTAAATAGCACTTGAATGTCTCCTGTATATGTCATCTTTTAACCAATAACGCAAAAAGTAGGGGTGTACAACCGAAGCCGGAGCCAGATTTTTTAAAATGGCCGGATTCCAGATTTGCCGGAGCCGGAGCTATTATACTTATATATATTTTATCACAAAACCGACCAGCCGATTTGGCCGGATTTATGAAGTAAAATTTTGCCGGATCCAGATTTTTTAAAATGGCCGGATTCCGGATTTGTCGGAGCGGAAATCTGGTACACCCCTAGCAAAAGGACAAGTGTGTTGACATTATTTGGTTCAAGTGATGAACGGGTCCAATTGACAATATAACCAGCCGAGCTGAACAATCATTCACATGGAACTGAGGTAACTGGTATGCACAAAACGGTCTTGACAAGGAATGACATTATCGGATATCGGTGTTCATTAAGTTTCAACCATTCTAGAGGGTTAATGGATTCAGGAACTTTCATCATCATTTGGTAACGCAGTAATTCATCAGCAGATCTGTCGTCATTTTCTGTCTCTGAGACTCCATTACTGCCATTAGATTAATACGCTTTTCTTTTGGTTTGATAAGTAGGCGAAGTGTTAGAACAATGGGAGGCAAACTTTATCAAAATTTTGAACATTCCAGTCAGTCAATAGTTAAAAACCAAAATGTTCGTGTAATCGTCAGCAAATTTGTTATTATTTATCAGCCGCTATTTTTTTTTCCTTTTTGACTTTCAATAATTTGTAAGTGATGGGTCGATTAATCGTTAAAAAATAAAATTAATAGTTAAAAAATGCATTAATCGTTAATTTCCGCAGCCCTAATATATATATTTATATATATATATATATTTATATATATAGAGATAACCCAACGTTGGTCCTCTTTACATAAAAATTGTGTTCCTATAATTATTTTTGAGAAAAAAAAACTTGGCATCTTTTTTTTAAAGTTTTCATATTCTTTGATAATAATGATAATTTCAGGTAGAATGCGATAAATAATATGTTATTACTTCAGCTAACATTTAGTAAGAACTCTATGTGTATGTGTAAATAATATAATTTATAAGAATGTTTCAAGAAATCCATGGAATGTATCAATGTTTAATTACAAAGCAAAGAAAGCAACCAACCGTGTACCGAGGTCGAAACGGTCCAGTTCGCGCAAACCTGTCGCTAAGTTTTGCTCTTTGTAGCAAAATTGGTTGCTAAAAATAACTTAACGAAATTAAAAGTGCAGAAACTGTAATCTAAGACGTGTTTCAAAATAGATGTTGTTCGGCGGCAGATGATTGGAAATCAATGGTTTGAAAAAAAATCGATACTAGGAATCCCCGGTGAGTTTTATACTTTCAAGACTAGAAATTAAACATGCTTAAGGATAGGATGGAATAATCATCTGCTTTAAAACGTCCGCAAAAATGTTGTTAATGTTGTAAACTGTATACTTGTATAAGTTGTATAAAACCAAAAGAACATAAAAATAAACTGTTATATGAGGGAGGGACAAGGCAAGCGACGAGGGAATAGTCTTCCGTCCACAGTTAAGAAACCAAATAGTCCTGACCCGCACAAAGCCCGATTACGAAATCTTCACCCAAGCATGTTTACAAATCTCGCGCCAGTTTTAAAATAGGCCTTTTGAACTATTGCCTCAACTGAATAGGCGAGTTATTTTGAACAGAGTAAACGTACGAAGCTTACTACCTGTTCCCAGTTGAATGAACCGGTGGGTGAGGTGGGTGGGTGTGTGGTGCGGGTGGAGCACGGTGGAGGGTGTTGAAAAGTGAGACACGATGGTGGTGGAGAAGTGGGGGAAGAGACTTGCCGAGACTGAAAAGGACGCGCATACGCCATGAGACTTCAATAAGACTGGACAAGTCTTATTCAGGTTGGTTAAACAAGTAACCCAAGAGTAGATATGACATGCACGATCAGGTGGACCACATGAAACCGATATTTGTGGACCAGGTGAACCCGATATATAAATCTATTCAACAAAATATACATTATATATTCTTGAATATTATTATATCGTCTATAAAATGTGTTATTTATTTTTTTACATTGTATTTTATTACCAGTTTTAACTTGTTGAAAATTACTGGTATTCTGTTGTTTGTTGTTTGAGGAATATTAATATTGGATGCGGGATTATCTTTGCCCGTAATAAATGTTGCTTTATGAGTGTTACCTCAATTTAGCGACAATGCGATGCAAATACACTCTACAATCACTGCTTTTTATTCCCGTCTAACTAATAAAACATTTGAACCATTTCATTTGCATTTCACAATAACACCAAGACACGCAACACACTTGGTAAACACATCGGTTTAACGTGTAATTTGCATTATACCGACATTCACATCTTCCAGCCGGTCTTTGTTTCTGTCACCAGGTGGGATCAATGAGCAGCTACAGGTGTTTGTGACCTGACACTTCAATCTGAACGCGTGTCCCAATACGTAAAAGCCATAAGCCAGAGACTGCGAACAGTCCAGGCAATAGTTTGACTGATAGCGCAAAAAGCAACACGACATTCCAGCGGAAGGTTCCAGGTAGTGTGCAGTTTGTTATTAGGGCCTACGACAGCCCAATCAACACAAGAGGGAAACATCAGAGAGTATAGTCCTCTCTCATTGTCACCAAATCATTTAGCAACATGTCTACCAGAAACAAGTAACTTATATTCCATCTAAGGTTCGTTGGTCCGTGTGCAAAGTAAAAAAAAATACTCGTTTGCTAAGTTCCACAGCAACTGTTTTTTGTTCAACGTGTTACAAAATTTGCTACGCGGTAATTCTAAACTGCTGCGCGGCGTCGGTCAGATATCTTCGCGACCGCGCAATTTAAAGGAAACACTGCATGTAACATATCAGAACATTCGGAAAAATGGGACATTCATTAATGAATCGGTGCTCTATTGCAAGCAACTTAATCCGGATTATTTGTAGGCTTTCCCATCACGACACTGGTCAGATGCTTTGATTTTCAGATGAGTTGCACATTAGAGAGAATTATATTTTTTCAATTACACTGTACTGATAAAACAATCGTGTACATTTTGTTTCTCAGCAGCAATTTTAGTCTTCATATCATTGCTAGACCTAAAATATACTTTGAGATAACGGAAACAATTAGTGACAGATGTGTATGAACTCTTTGAAGTTGTAATTAAAGATAGTCCCAAAAGCAGGTCATAACAAATAAGGCAGTGATAATCAAATAAAATGTATTATGATTTAAAAAATCTTGCTCTCAACTGTACCTATAAAAGTTAGAATCTAATAATGTATTCAAGAATTTACAAAATTAAATAAAGTTTATATACGATATAATAATATTCAATAATATATTATGTATATTTTGCTGAATAGATTTAATCGGTGGCCTCTTCGGGGCTCGACGGATGAGCAGGGTTGCGCACCTGACCGCGACTCGAAACCGACAACTCCTGGCAAGCAATGCCGAAGTCCGATATGTTAGGTGTTAGTCACATATGATTACAGTCGCTGTACGGATCTTAGGCAAAGCATCTAGATGCAATGCCAATGATGAAAACCAAAGTACCCGTTGAGGGCCGGGTTACTTCGAAGCGACCGTTTCGTCCCCATCAGTTTACTAGCAACGCCATTGAGCGGTGCCGGTTTAGGGTCAGGAGCGCCAGTACGGATTAGCAAAAGGC
Source organism: Ampullaceana balthica (assembly GCA_944989445.1). NCBI lineage: Eukaryota > Metazoa > Mollusca > Gastropoda > Lymnaeidae > Ampullaceana > Ampullaceana balthica. Next base: position 711,053 of record CALYLW010000200.1, read on the forward strand.
ACTGCAAAGAACGCAGCGAACGCCAGCTCCGAGGAAACCTTCCAGTGGGGGTTACACCCTATGTCGGTCATTGATGATCCCCCGCTTTGCGGAGGTCCTAACCATAGAGACTCGTATGCTTTGCCGGGGTGGCGCCAAAGTGGTAGCGGGTCATAGTAATAGTAGGGAATTCCAACCCTCCTTGTGAAGCGATTTTAGGGGGAGGCATTTTCGACTCTATGTCCTGGATGCCTAGGTGGCCACTTCAGAAGCGACCGCTCCGGAAAAGGGGGGGGGTCTCAGCTGTTACGTCCCCTAGGGGGCCAGAGACAGCTGACGAGATCTTTCGGGAAGCCCCATGAAGAGTGCAGGCTCGGGACTGCTGATTTTCTTCCACATGAAGGATCATTTAAGAATTTCAGTCAATTTTACAGCATATTTTAACATCAAAATATGAATTAAATCGAGTTATTTGCCTCCACTCATTTAAATGTACACATAAATTACAACAACAAAAAAGCCTTCTCTAAAGCTTTGAGAAACTGACTAACCGCAAATCAACACTCTACAGATACATCACATTACCAAAAATTATAGCAAACATTTAGTACCAAACGAACCAAAACAAACACACATTTAATACATCATATGTAGAATTTTCGCATTCCTGGCTTTATTAAGTGCCCCCAACAGACACAACTGAAGCAGACGCCTAGCAAGGATGTTTTGTGTCTGGGACAAACGGTTAAATTATAACATCTTACCTTTATTCACTTGTTATTGAGTAAAATTGTGAGCCTAATTTTGGCGCCACTATAGCTTGGCACCAGGGGACATAATGCACCCTTGCCTACCCTCGATACGCCTCAGAAATTTATAAAATAAATAACCTTTATAAGTTCTGACATTTTATCACTAGCTCTCATTTACAGATTCAGGCATTTCCCAGGACATTTTTTTACCCTGCTCAACTGCAAAATCTCAGGAACACATTTATCACAGAACATCAAAATCCTTTTAAATTACCAGACATAAGCATAACACTTCAGGTGAGCTGCATAAATGTGTAGATTTTTTTTCTACTTGAGATTTTTCCTAATGATTAACTTTGAAATAGTTTAAGTTTGAGTGACCAACTGAAATTTAGGGGGGATCCAACTCTAGCTATCAGGGCGCAAATGATCCGATGTAGTTTAGGTAACTTCATCTATTGTAGTATTAGAGCTGTAATGTCATGTACCCCCTTGGCAATACAGTGAAAGCAGTGCTCCTTGAACATTTTTTTTTAAAAATTAACTAGAACAGCTAGGCAAGGTGCAACCTGAAAAGCCACAGCATCCTTCAGCTAAACTTAAAGGGTGAGTAATACACAAGAAATATATTCTGGATATGACACTTGACACTACACAGCATTATTTTTCTTATATACATGATTATAGAATGTAAATGATGGAGAAAACAACTCACCTGATATAAAAGAAACAGCAAACAAATCCAAAGAAAGTATGTCTGCGGATAGCTTTCCTTACAGCAGCAATCAACCAATAACAGTAGCAGGAGAGGGAAGATGGTATGAGCTTGTTGTTTTTTCCGCAGGTTGGTGCCAGGAGGTGCGTAGGAAAAGTTACTTGGTGTAAGACTTTCTAAGCTTAGCTCAGAGATTTCTGATGGTAACTCAGGTTAATCCTATTGGTCTGTTGTTTTTTTTCAACTTGTCAGGGTACCATCCTCATTGAATCTGAAAGTTTTTTTAAAATGTATAATATGTTTACACATCAATTTAAATAGTTTTTAAACAAAAGTAGTAGAGAATATTTTTCAATTGGAAATTTTGTAATAAACAAATTTCAATTTATAAATAATAAAATCTAACATGATCTACTTGTCCGTGTACAAAGCTAAAATAGAACCATTTAATAGATTTTGGTAAACCTCTCCATGCACTGAGAACCAATTATGTTAGAATTATAAATATTCATAAAATAACAAAAACATCCGTTTTGTGACAACTGACAAAAGGCTTGTTAAACAAGCTCCAGCTCAAGAGAAAAGTGTAGAAGTAGTTTTTTATTGAACAGTTGACATAAATCAAGAAAACTTGACTGCATGGGAAGAATAACTCATTTAGAGTTATGTCCAAATAAAAAGTAAATAATAATAATAGTCTTACCCACTTTTTGTTCACTCACAATAATAAGCAGCTCTCATAGGTAATGATGTAATAGTGTGAACATTACCACATATGCAGCATAATAACTAAATATTCTTTTAAAATTGCCTTGTTTCTCCCTAAACAAAAATGTGTATAGCCCTTTAACTGTAAAAATGCTTTTTAACCTACGTAAGAATCCTTCAATCCATTAATCACTTCCCATACCATTGAAATCAACTTTTACAGATGAAATTAGGTATGCCTATTTGCCTATGGAAGTTGAAGAAACACCTCATTGAAATCATTTTTAAAAGGGGAGAACAATTAGGAAGGGGAGTTGGGGGGACCTCATGTGACACTTCAAAAAAATAACTTCTATCTTAACAGTTCTATGTTTAATTTTAACTACTATTTACTTCTTAGAGATTCCTGCTTATAAAACCTATTGCATAACTTCAAATATTTCCAAATATTTGTTTTATTAGGTTAAACATAATATTTTTGCTTGGGCTTGAGCCAAGGACCTTCCGCGTGTAAGGTGGACGTGATAACCACTACACTACGAATCTCATGTTATTCCGTGAAGGAACAACACAAGTGAACGAAAGAATCATTGTTGGTCTTGAAACATTGGTTGACCCAGCGAGGGTCATTAAGGGTCATTCGTCATGCTTGTTTGCACTTACTCGCTTTGATGAATTATATATACAAGACATTATATAGATAGATAGTTGCAGCTAATTACTGACACATAGCATCCAAAAACTACTACCAGAAATATAATTGATATGAAAGAAGGTTTTTTTCATTTCTCCCACTCAAACAATAGTTTAAATTCTTTTTCTGAATTCTTTTTAATAACATTGTTATGTTGTTTTTTATATGCAATTAATCTGTAGATCAAATGAGTCTGAAATAACGTTTTTAAAAAAATAATCGTAAATTTATCTGGGAGCCAGATGCACCCATCAATAGAGACATATCTGGCTCGCGAGCCATGGTTTACCGACCCTTGACCTAAAGGATATAAATAAGAAAGTATGTCTCATTTTTAAAAAAAAATAATCACTGACATTTCACAATTAAAAATGACAGCATATTTTAAAATATTTTAAAAGCAATATTTTCTCAACCATTCTTTGTTTTGACCAAGAATGGTGGTTAGTCTGACAGGCCTTATTTAACTGACCCGCAGCGGTGTGTCCTCAAAACTAGAAGTCAGGACACTGTTGTGGTTAAGCTGGTGACAGTTGAAATATCCCTCATGCAACTACACAAAGCAACAGCAGGTATCACGCTCTGTCAAATGAGACCCCTTTGTTCAAGCATATTGGTTGTTAACTTTTCATCATAGAATGTGTTGGCCTGAATCTACATAAAAAACCCATCCATTTTTTTAAATGAGGCGCCTTTGATCTAAAAATATCCGTGTTATGAAGTTGGTAAACAAAAAATTATATTTCAACAAGTGCCGATAAATGGGGTGGGGTTGAAAGAAATACCACATGTAAGTGTAAAACACGGACTGCACGAATGTTTTGATAATAACTGGACATGCGTAATATCCCAGACGATGTCGATAAGCATATCATATATTTGTATCAATGGTCTTGTTTTGGTACGCATCTGAAACACCTTCAGCCACGCACATCTACTGAGTGATCAGCACATTAGACAAACTTTTTTTACGATAACAAGACAACCTCCAAAACTAAGATATTTCTAACGGGGAGTGTTTGGAAGCGAAAGTGTGGCTGGCAGACATACCAACTCTGACACCATTGATAACAGTTTGTCTAATTTACCAACACCTGATCAGAAAAGACACCTACACGTGTTAATTGAAATAAAAGTTTTAATAAACAAAATGGGCGATACTGTTGACCAATGTTCCCCATAAGCTGCGCAGATACGTGACCAACGCCGCCCAGCAGTTATGAATTACCGCGCAGCAACTTTTGTATAATATTGCACAAAAAATGGATGATGTGCAACTTTGCACACGCGTTTTTTTTCACTTTGCACACGGACCAACGAACCTTAGAGGGAACATTGCTGTTGACAATACAAGACTGACCCACCCTCAGGGCCTGGTGTCAAGTAATGCAGGTATAACATCTACAGATTGTTGGGTCACCGTATTAATATCCTTGTGAAGTCATTAAGTTATCGAAACGCACAGGAAGATTTTACAATGGATCCAAGTCCTCTGTACACAATCAATATACCTTTGTGGACACTGCACACCTACTTTTTATCACACACTGAATTTGGGCTTTAGTGTTTATCACTCACTAGAATTAGGGCTCGTGTTTATCGCGGATTTACATTGGGAATTTGTTCAGCGCTTAAAGCGTTTGGGCTTGTGTTTATCGATCGCTCATTTAAATTGGAATTACGTTTACATAATTTATAACTTAATGGATTTTAGATTGTCTATCTATCAATAAGTTGTGGTTACGTCGTTTTCCACTTTTAATGGTGGTGTATTCTGTATTTTAAGGATATTCATGAAGTTCAATCGCCCAAGTTCTATAGCACAGCCTATTCATTATAAGTACAGTACACAAATGCAAATAACGTCATTCATCACTTCACTAAAATTCAACATGACTCACGCTAGTCGATGTGCACAGCATCTGGTCTAAAAATAGACAGTTATAGTTATAGATCAGCTGAGAAGAGTAAGGCTCAATGTGTGCTTCCATTGACATGACATTAAATACACCATAGAAAAACACTACGTCACAATCGTGTTTGTGTTGGAACAATTCATTCAGGGTCAGACACTAACACTAGTTATAAGTTGCAAGTAAGGTCAGTGACCACGTGTAAAGAGGAATGCAAAATATGAATGACGATAGTCGCCTAGAGTGAAGAGTGGCGCGGTGTTCTCCCAGTGGGGGACGACTCTCCCAACAGTTTAGTACACCCGCATATAAAAATAGTTAAAACAGCTACTTAGCTGTTTTTAAAATGCGTAAAATATGTAATGCTAAGTTGATTTCACACAGTTTTTGGCTGTATGTTTGAGTGTGTCTTCAATGGTGTGTCCAGTAAACTTCTTATCAAAACAACAAAAAAATTCCTAGAGATTGTTTGATCACAACAAAAATGACCACAAGCTTTCTTGGAGTTACGTTTGGCGAATCAAGACAGCGAACTTTTGTCTGAAAATTGTACAGGGAAAACTGCTCATGCTATTTCTCTTCTTTAAATTATAATTATAATTCCACTATGGGGTTTAAATAAGGAAAAAATATATTACTTTGAGCTTACAGTTCATGTGTTTGTCAAAACTGAAATCTGCGAGAAACCGGTTTTATGATATACCGAAATCCGAGTTGTGAGTCAAGTCAGTTATAAGCACCCCAGTATTAACATGGACCAAATCGCTAAATTTCAGATGATTAAATAAGGGCACTGTCGATTCTATTATTAGTGTTAGATCGGTTTTGTGCAGTGATATTTCTACTAGTTTAGCGCACGATGGGGAAAGATTATTGCATATTGAACGAGTGCTTGTTTACGACGCGGTGTTAAGGATCTGACATGTTGACGGTTGGGTATAGGCAGTTGCACAATATCAGCCAGATGTGAAGGATGTATGTACATAAAGTATAGAGATGTAATATAGCTTTATAACTTAAAGTTATAATTGGGGTGAAATATGTTGTCGAATTTATACACTGTCTTGAGATTGTTAACAAACCAATTCAAAATACCAGCCCGTGACAAGCACCGTTAAAAACTCAGTGCCCATCACAATGACAATAAAAGTATAATAAAGACAAGATGTCGCGATGCATTAAAACTAAATGCATGTATATGCTTGGCTTAACGCTTAAAAGCGAGAGTAAAAACAATATGTTACTGTATATTTTGTTAAGATGACAAGTTATGAACCGATACAATTAACCGAGTCTAAATTTTAAATGTGTCAATATCTACTATCTAACTTAACCCAGACCCTTTATAGACGCTAAGATATGTGTGCAGAATTTAAAAGAAACAGCGAACATAAGAACCGACTAATCGCACTTTCAACCGATGGGATGTCTTTAGAAGAATGACTCGATAACAGCAACACTCAACATAGGCTAGCTTCAAAAAAGTGAGTTCTCGGGTTGCAGCTGACTTCAACACACCGTCAAAAATAGATCCATTATAGACAGTGTAGCTCTAATACCCCACCCACAGTAAAACAGCAGTAACACCCCACCCACAGTAAAACAGCAGTAACACCCCACCCACAGTAAAACAGCAGTAACACACCACCCACAGTAAAACAGCAGTAACACCCCACCCACAGTAAAACAGCAGTAACACCCCACCCACAGTAAAACAGCAGTAACACCCCACCCACATGAAAGCAGCTGTAACGCCATACCCACATGAAAACAGCTGTAACGCCCCACCCACATGAAAACAGCTGTAACGCCCCAGCCACCGGACAGGTATCATACACCATCCACCGTGTAGAACTTATCTCATCCCCAAATGCAGCACCTACAAGTTATCGTCCCTCTTTGTAATAACGTGCGAACAGACAACAACAAAAGTCACAACCCGGAACACCGCAATTTAACTAAATGACACAATACCTGTCAAGACCTTTTAAATAGGCCCCAGAAGAAATCTTTTTGCAGAGTAGTGCTACTCGGAGTGTTGGTCCTACCGACCCGGCTTCGGTTTAAGGGCTCAAAGAGTGAAATACATATGCCCCCCCCTCCCAATCGCAAAATCTGTTACTGATTCAAATTCTTTTCATTTCTTTTAATAAACAAAACTTTAATTCCAACCTTTAGCTTAAAAGCGTGAGATGCACTGCCCTAACAAGCTGTTTAAAAATAAATCAACCGGAGAAAATGGTGTAGCTTTCAGTTTTAGAAAGGGAAAAACGCACACACAAGACAATAGTCTACAGGACATACGTAGACAGATGGATATTTCTAGATCCCCGGTTCTTACTGGGAGAGCATGATGAAGTCTATAATAGGGCGACAGTTAAAAATGGGACAATCTTTCCACCTTTTATTGCAGTCATTTTATAGAGTATTTTAATGCAAATTGGGACAATCCATTTTATGATCAAACTAGTTTGTGCTGCGGCGCCCACCTTTTTCAAAAGCCCAACTAACTTGTCCTTGTGTGATAAATACGTAATATTAAAATTTCTTAAATGTACAGAAAGTATATTATAATAGTTTTTTTTTAATTTTTATTTTATGTCAAAAGCCCAAGTAACTTATCCTTGTATGATAAATAAGAAATATTCCTGAAATGTTCACAAAGTATGTATATAACATAGGTTGTGCTGCAGCGCCCACTTTTATTTTTCAAAAGCCCAACAAACTTGTCCTTGTATGATAGATACGTAATATTAAACTACCTTTAATGTACACAAAGTAATTTTAAATTGAGGCTGTAGGGCGCCTACGGCGCCCACTTTCTTTTTTGGTCAAAAGCCCAAGTAACTTATCCTTGTATGATAAATACGAAATATTCCTGAAAATTAAACAAAGTAATTATATAATAATTTTTACAGTGCTAATCACCACACGATTTTTTAACTAATTTTAGAAAGCAGCGCACCAAATTACTGCACCAAAAAATAACTATTTGAGTCAATCAGCACTGCTTACAACGCAAAATTAAAAAGAAGCAGAGTGCTGTCCCTCAGCGTTACGGCAGGATAATTGAGGGTAAATATATATATGATTAGCCGGTTTCAAATTTTCAACCTTTGACTTATGACCCAAGCTTGTACTACTTGTAGTAAAATATTAAGGATTCAGGTGCATTGACAAATAAGCCACATTATTCAGAAGACAGCTTGTATCTGGCCAGCAGTAACTCAGCTGAAATAAGTCTTAAAAATCACAACGCCAACCGTGAAACACCACCGTGTCTAAATTTAAAATATTGAAGAGCTAAAATAACATGAGTGAATTATTTTAGGATTCGTCCCATTGTCATCCAGTATAGTACGTACTCGTCGCACCTGATAAGGGAAGTTTTCATATGCGTATGTACTAGACGGTATCATCATCGATAGACCAATTAAGACTGTCGGCTTGGAGCCAGGGGCTTCTAGTGTCACCTTCTGCGCAATGTCGTATTTTATGAAAGCTGTTAACAGTGGTTAAATAGGACGCACTTCAGTGTCACTTTCTTCGTATATATATATATATATATTTATGGTATGCCAAATTCAGCCAGGGTAATAATGTCCAGGGTAATAATGTAAGTTCAAAATAAGAAGAGGCTTTACTGAAATCTATTACAGCTATACTGTTATTATCTAAAGAATAGCTTTCACATCCTTCACATGTGGCAGTGCAAACACTTAAATGCAAACATGAAGACTTCTAGGTAAAAGTAATTCGTGACTCTGATCACAAACCTCTTGTTAACAAACCGAGAGCATGTTATAAATTCCACGCAGTATGGTAGGGACAGCTAAGTGAAAATATTGACATCTCTTTTTAAGACATTTTGTCCTTTCTCCAGTAATTTGATCATTTTGGGGGACAGATTGTGTTACGCACCAAACTCTTGTAACAAGACCCTTTAAATTTTGACTTCAAGTAATGAACCTTGAAACAAGGTAATACATTGTTAAAGACATATTAATCTACAATGTTGATAAGTTTCCTAGACCCAATCTTGATGACCTGCCGAGTTATAGCTTTCGACGATAGAAGAATAGGTTTCTTCTTCCTATTTTCTTCAACTCTCGAATTAACTCTTAATTTATATTCGTTATGGGGTCAGCTTCTCTTGAAATAAATAAAAAGGGCAGTCCTAAACTGAAGATGCGATTGAAGTTACTTCTTTGCCTTCTCTTAGACCATTGCAGCTGTATGCAACGAACGTATATCTTGATGCTTCTTCAAAGTTTATTGTGACAGTCAATCCACTAACCTGATATAATAACTAATATAGGTCTTCTAATATGCTCCGATTAAAACTCACTGAATCTGCATACCCGCGTATGCATTGAATAAATGTTGATTAAAAATAAATGCTTGCATAAGCTTTTTGTAAGTGAAAGTACATGTATTTAACAATGCAGTTTATAACAACAAAAAAAGCCTTGTTCCCTAATAGTGAATACAACACCAGGCAGGCCACATTGCGACACCGGCTTGGTGACACACATTTCAGCTTTGACGTCATCTCACGTGACTTTTGACCCCCCTTCAAAGACGTAAACCCCCAAGTGTGGCCTTTTGCTATAAATCACACATGTAACTATACATGTGAACGATGCTATAAATAGACCACGATAATAAAAGAGTGGAAGTCACTTTGACGTCACTTACAAACAATAAAACCTTTCCACAGCTAACAGCACAACAAAAACCATGCCCCTGCAGGAGGGTCGTTGCGGTATATGGCGGTGGTGGGGAGGTGTTAGTGGCCCAATATAATGAGTAATGGTTGAAGCTTTAAATAGCAATCCTTTGAACACTGCTAATAGTGTGGGTGGATACAATGGATATCAGCCAGCGAACGTCTCGATATATTACCGGGTTAAATATCCAGCATAGAGTTGATACTTTTATCTATTTCAATCCACTAAATAGGTCATCTCACTTGAATGTGCTACAGCAAGTATGACATGTTTACGTTGAGTCTTACTGAAATAGCTTTATTGCGTAACCACAAGCGATGACGACATACTAGAGCCCTGTGTAGGTTTTTTAAAAAGGTTCTCTTAATTTTGACATGGGAAATTATTAGCCACGAATATTAATGTTAACATGATAAGATTGTATATTCTTTTGTAATTAATTATTACCATTACGTCTTAAAAGTTTAAAATTTAACTGCTCTTTGTCAGAGTGGCTCTAAGGTTGAGAAGTTGAGACAGCTTATGATAAGAGAAGAAAACAAAAAGTTGCGTAATTATTTCCGGTTTGAGATGTAAAATAAATACAAATAAAATGGAAAATAAAACAACGCAATGATTCCATACTATTTTCTAAAAAAGTAGAATTACGAAGACGCGTATTTTAAATAACAATAGAAGCTTGGGGTACAGAAACAGAAAACAGCTTTTTAAAACTAACTGCTCTGTCAAGGGTCGGCCCAGTTAATCAACCCCGACTACCAATTGATCATCCGACAAGACGTGTGTAGCAACATGCGTCTGACGGGGACTTCAACCAAATACATTATGGCTACGGCATGTGCTGGCGATGTGCTCCTCGGTTATAATGGCTTCCCGACAATATATAAAAATATAAAATCATCCTTAAAATAGACTGGCCACACAAAGAAACGCCCCCCAGTGTTTGCAACAGCTGACTAGTTACAATCACTCACAGGGTCCCTTGTTTTCCCCTGTTCTGCTTTGGTAGAAAGTCAAGAGGTGAAAGTTTGCGTAACTTAATTAGTCAGGGGTTGACAAAGTATCATCCTTAGGCAAATGCCGGGGTACCGGTATACGTCCCGCGAGTTAGGCTGCGCTGTTGAAATCGTGAAAGGGATGACTATGTGGCGTTGGGGTCCTTACATATGAATGGAGTTGGAGAATGTTTTGTAATAATATTTTCTTAAGCGATCAAATTCAGTGTAATTTACCGTAACTAATGACGATGGATTTAGAAAAGTTTCCAAATAAATTAGAGTAAACTCATTCCGGACAAACAAGATGTTAGTATGTTAGAGGACAGAAATAGCAGTGCTTAAATATTTTTTTTTAAATTAATAAATAAATAAAAACTATTTGTTACAGCCCCTGCGCTTCTATTCTTATTTTTTTAAATAATTAAAAGCGTGGGGCGCCCATCACAAATCCTTTCTCATTGCAACTCTTACATATAGATACATATTTCTAATTAATGTGATAGTAGCATTTATATGATCAAAGTTGTGAAACTTTTACTGTTTATTAATATTCATACAAATTTGTTTTTATGTTTCGCAGCCTTGTACACGATAGAGAGTTGTGATGAGCGCCCCACGCTTTTATGTGCAGTAGATAGGTTCACCGATTTCACCTGTTTTCATAGAAAAATTTTATTTTCTTCTTTTAAGTGCACTTTCTATACGTACATAAAAGCGTGTCCTGTTAAAAAAAGAAAGATTTTTTTACATTATTTTTCTACTTTTTAGTATCAACATTTTTTAAATTGATTTTTTGACCTTATCAATTCAATTTAATTAGTTAAACTTCATTGTCAATAACTTAAATGTGATAGTGGTAAAAAGAAAGATTATTCATTACAAATTTATGTATAATACAACAAAAAAAAACATTTTCCCTAACTGAAAATTGAACCTCGTACCCCCATGTCGGAAATCGATCACGCTTATATTTCGGCCAGCAAGACTTCTTGTTGATAGTACTTTTTACACGCTTTAAATTACATCCCTCTAGGGCGAATTGAGGCATGGTTCTTTGATGCGAGTGATAATATTTTATATAGTTAAAAACTAAAAGTGCATTAATTTAATTACGGTACATGCGATCGATCTGAAATTTTAATATAATGCATTGTCATTCACGATCTATCTGTGGTATAATTTTGAGATCTCTGGGACCATCAGAAGTGGTTTAATTTTACGTTACAAGATTTGACGGAAGGATGGATGGATGGAAAATTCAACATACAAACAGTATGAGTTAAATAAAAGCGTGTAAAATAGTTTCTAGTTACAGATGTTTGAAAATAAGACAAAATATATGTTAAATCGGTGGTCAAAGAGTGATGAAGTTTATTACTCTCGATTCCCTGCTATAGGGCATTGCAAATTGCATTGGTTATGCCCTTTTGTTCTCATTCCAGGCAAAGGACTGCCTCTAAACTTAGACCTTGGTCCCACACTGCACGCCTACAAACGAAACATGCTGTGTAACGTGAAGGAAACGAATGTGAGCCCCGCTGAGCTTGAATGCTTTGCGATAAAGATGTGAAGGGAAGCCCCTTTGACAAAGGAAAGTGAGGATCAAGCTGGTACACAACTGAAGCTTTCTAGACTTTTGCACGCGATCATGTAAGGACATGTCATATGTAGGTGTTGAATAACAGAGGATAATACCAGCAGCAGAAACCATGCTCTATGTACAGGATTTTCATTGAATCCAATGTGGCAATCTTTACACTAGAGCTGCTCATGTCGGAGACTACAGTTTTATCGAAAGCTCAAAAAACATACATCAAAGAAAACGCTCACTTTTTCAGAAACGTTGAAAAATTGCACCCCAATCATCAGGATTGGGCAAGTCGTAGTGACATTTTGGCGCCGCCTCTGTTGAAACGGGAAACTAGCACACACAAACAATCCCAATTTGCTCTAACTCTTAATAAATTAAGACACGACTGGACAGCTGACGCACATGTTAAGACTTGAAACCATAGTTCATTTAAGAGAAACAAAACAGAATTCTATAACTAGTCGCTTGAATAACTCCTCCAAAACACCACAGGGTCGGTTCAACTTTTTTTATTACAAAGGATTCATAATCGCCATATAGTAATCACTCGCTCACCTTTGCAATTGCATCTGATGGTAATGAGAAGTGATGTTCTGCTACTCCAACCCCTTAATAAAGAAGTGGTTCGTGTATTATTTATTCCACGGGGTTAATCCTGCTAACAAGCGAAGACGACAAATACCTCCACGACCAACTTGTGGTGATCAAATATAGGCCACAGTTTGAGTGTGTGTGTGTGAAACAAAAAGGGGGGGGGGTTTAAGCGGGGGGGGGGTGTAAAGACGTCAAGTGACTTTATAAAAGATCTTAGATCGGAAAACCCCAAATCCCAGATCCCGCATGTAAACGGGCTAAGTTGCCATTTCTCTTGGTTGAAATAAGTACTGAGAAGACAACTTTTATGGAAGGATAAAATATGCTGAGGCCAGATATAGCTTTTATGTCACAGAAATGGGTATATTAAAATAATAATACTTTATGACTGATACAAAAGAAAATTTATTGCTATACATGTAAAGACCAGTTTTAAATTTATACCCAAATCCAAAATAGAATGGATAAAAACGCTCCTGGAGGAGAATTGAAATAAGGAAAACAGAAAGTTTGTTGAATAGCAAATGAAAAGTGCACATCATCATTAAATCAGACACTGACACGTAGCACTGGTCATCAGTCTCATAAATAAGTCATCTTTACATTGCCCATTGGTGAATATGCGTCATCTCGTAGGGGTCCACGAAGCGTAATGCTTTTATCATACCGAGGTCTAAAATAAATATGCTTCCAGAAGTCTCAGAAATCAAATATTAAGCTTCTTCCAGAAATACATTACACTTTAAATTTCAATGAAAGCCTTTTTTCTAACCACCAGAAAATGCAACATGCTTGCTTCCGGATATCTTACAGATAATATTTTTGAACATGGTGTGTGTGTGCTTTTTGGGAAAGGGGGGGGGCGAGATTGAGAGAGTGTGGGGGGAAGGGGTGAGAGAGAGAGAATGAGAGAAAGAGGGTAAAGGTATGCAGTTTATTTCTTTATCTCAGCTGCAGGTGCGTAAGAGGAATAATGTTGTGACTGTTTTACAGCCATCTATGGGCTAATTTAAATGAATTTGTAGCCATGAGAAGTTAATAGATTGCTGTAAACCACGTCTACGTGATTGATTGATCAGAGCAGCGATACATACATTTTTTTTTAAAAAAAATAACAGGAATAACACAAAGTTGAGCTAACTTGGTATGTTGATGAAACCCTAGGCTAAAAGGGTCCGTATTAGCATTAACATTTTAAAAGTCGCCTCGTTAGAGCTAGGTAATATAATGACAAGACTGAAACCCAGTTGAAATGAACCAAGTCAGATTCAACAATAAATATGAACTGACACGTCAACTTTATTTATTTTTTTATTTAGTGAGATGACGTTATCTCAATCAACATTTTCCTTGATACCACCTGCTTTCTCTACAACTGTCAATTATGTAGCATGGGGTTCTCAACCAAGCTTTGAGGGTATTTCTGAAAAGCTCTCACTCGTGGCACAAAATCAAAATCTAGCCACTTTCATTCAAGGATGTGGTGCGCCCTAAGCCTAGGGGTTAGCGTAAAACAATGTGAAATGTCTATATTTAGTTCAGATTTCAACGTCATGTGTTGAAATCCAACCGATGGAATGAAAATATTTACATTAGTATTAGTGAGATAATCTCATTTGTTATCTTTCGAACCAAAAATAAATAGTAATATTGTGTTGCAAGCTAGACAATTTTCAACAGCATCAAATAGATTCTAGTAAACTAGATGGACTAGTTTATCCGCAATAACGCAGAGCAGGTGTTACCAGTTGCTAAGGTAGAACTTCGTCCGCCAAGGCCAAGGGCGACAATTGTTTTCTTATAAAGAAGGGTGGCTTGTTTGGAGACACTACCAAACTCTCGGAAAAGAAGGGGGTGCTAGATTCCAACCCCGCCACAGGTGGAACTAACATTATCAGCGCCACTGGCTGTTACGCGGTGTAAATCCATTTTTTTCCAAACCGAAATGATTTTAAGTGCATTTAAGAAAAAAGAAATGACAGGCATAGTTACCGAGTTGTAACAACCATGCACGCAAAACCAAGCTGCTCCAATTTTACATTTTTTTAGCTTCAGAATAGCAAGAACACACTGTTAGTCCTTCCTGAGTAAACATCGAAATGAATAATTTATCACCAATAAAAGCAATACCAAGGCTGGTGAAGTTCACAAGATGCTGGAATGAGAACAAGGTGGAGGTAGTGTGAGCGTGTCGGCCTGAAACGCGTCAGTCCTTGTACTTTACTTGGCTAACCAGACAGGTATTACATGGTGCACCAACTCGTTAGCGGCAGGCTTTTCAGGGGATACAGTGTAAGATGAGCCCTCGTTCGGGACACGCAATCCATTTCTTCTGTTGTGTACCCCAAGTGTATGGGGGATCCTATTTAACAATAACGTGTTATGTGCTTTAGACTGCATTCCTGCAAGATTTAAGTTACTGTTAATTCAAAGCGGGGCAGCGAAACTGGGACAACAATATTAATTTGTCTCGGAATTTAAAGTGGTAATCTAGCCACAACAATGTTTGACCGACCCTTATCTGGCATTGTCTCACAATATTATTGACTTGTTTTAAGTCCTGAAATACAATTATTTAATACCGGTAATAATTAGGCAATTTCCATTTCCAAAATAAAATCTTTAAAAGAACTGAGTACTTAAATATGTATGGTATGAAAGAAAATTTATGTTGCTAGAGAGTGCAGTACATACATTTTATATTGACTAATTTGCTATGAGCGCCCTAGTGTCTTTTGTATGGAAGCGGATTCTATTGGAAGCGAAAACATTCAGAAAAAACTGAAGCAATGAAAATCGGATGGGGTTGTTTTTTTTTACAAAATAGGTTAAAAACAAAACTATTTAGTGAGCTATAAGTGTAACTTAGCATGAAAAGTGAAAAGTCGTTTGAAAAATAAGGAAAATTCAACACGAAACGCACTTGTAAGGGTCCTAAGGATGCTGTATTCAAAATAGCACGGTCTTAGTTGACAATGAAGAAAAATACTTGCTCAAATCAGACAATTTGAATATAGTAACAATATGCACCATTCCGTCATCAAAAACCCCAAATGAAAAAAATCTAACAATGAGTATTAAGTATCAAAATTAATGAATACTGTACAACACATAGTATTTGGATATACCAACTTTTAGTCCCGCTAGGTTCCATACTGACGGATTTTGTTACAAGTTACAGACAGTACAGAATTTCAGATCAAACTCATTTTGGTCATATATAATAATATATATATTCACGTCCATAGCCGTGTTTTCAATTAGTCAATTTTACAAAGTGCATTATCATAAACTTACCTCCCCTCCCCCAGCAATCAAAGTCCTTAAGTACGGTCCATTAGAACCCATGGAAAAAAAGGAAACAAAAGAAGGTATAAACCGTACTCATGATTTCATCGGCATTTTTCAGCAGGTTTATTACATGCTGCAACACAAAGTGCACCCCCCACCCCCACTGCCATCGTCTCATCGAATCTTGCACGTGCAGTCAATGAAAGGAGCTAAGATAAATATACTGCTCTCGACCAGACCAACTTGCTTTATTTAAACAATCGCAGATGACGCAGCTGAAAATAATGCGCCTCGAAAAGTGGGGAAA
Source organism: Ampullaceana balthica (assembly GCA_944989445.1). Lineage (NCBI taxonomy): Eukaryota > Metazoa > Mollusca > Gastropoda > Lymnaeidae > Ampullaceana > Ampullaceana balthica. Next base: position 727,325 of record CALYLW010000200.1, read on the forward strand.
GCTGTTGATGAATCAGGATCAAATGGTTTACGCATACTACTATTTAAATAATGGCACTTTGAAGGCTGAAAATTTCCAAGTGAACTAAATCTCAACATAACGTTTCTGTCAATGATGACCCCCAAAAATGGATATCTCCAAATATGCATGTAATGTTAAAACCCAATGTTGTATTTTTTTTAATTAAACCTCTATTTTTTTTAATAGAACACAAAAATATCACAAGCGCCTCATTAAGGAACAAGGGCCAGTTTAAGGCACGAACATGACCTTCGACCGAGCTCTTACTCTTAACGATAAAAGACGTTATTTATTTCTGGCGTTACAAAGCTGTCAAGTGAATATTTTTACAGTGGGACGGCCTGGGGACTAACAGAGTTAGCCTTTTAATTATACACTTCCATTATCATTATATGTTGGCCAAAGTTTAGTTTTCACAATAGCGTGAAAAACAATATGAGAGAAAAAAAAGACAATCTGACATTGCAAACATCAGAGTGAAGTACTGAGAGCGCTGATCATGTCATTCCAAAACAGTTAGGGATCGGCCAAGGTAGGGGCAGACACCGCAATCGAGAACAACAACAAAAAATATATATTCATAGAATAGACTTGACGCAAACAAAGACAGAAACAATACATTGAACCCAGGGAACACAGACCGGTTTGACAATTACAATAATGAAAAATATGAGCTCTATATGCCCTGCTGTGAATTGATCAAACTATATAGGGTGGTGCGTCCCGATAAGGGAGGGGACAGGAACTGGAAAGACTGGCACCAGTTGGTAAACCCTTGCTCCTCTCGGACTTTTATTATTGGTGAGTCCCCATCCACCATTTTCTTCTTCTTCTTCTTTTTTTTTATTTAGTTTTTTGTTTTTGTTCCTTCCTTCCCTACTGTATAACCATGGCAACGATTGATTTCTGGCCAGTATTACATGATGGGGGAATTCTTGGAGAGGCGCGGCAGCAGGCCTTACCCTCCCCTCGCGGACAAGTGTCTGCGCTCCTCTGCCTCGGTATGTCGTGACGGTGGTGGTGGCTGCAGAAGCGGCAATGGTGGAATGAGGACCACGCTGTTGACGCGGCGGCCGTCTATTGATCGGAATCTGAATAGATGTACGAAACGGTCGGGCTGTGTGGTTTCGGGGTCGGAAGGTCCTCTTGCATAAAATCAAACTTCAGCTCCAATGTTGCTTTTATTTTATTATTTGTAAATTGTCGAGTGTCCAAGACCAAATGGGAATCATGTGCCACTGTAAACAACGTCTCTGGCTTAATGTATGCATAAAAATAGATTTGAAAGACCACCCAGAACATTGGACAGAACGGGCAGTAAGATTTTTCCAAACTCTATCCAAACGATACAATCTATGCCTGTTAAACATAACAGCTATATACATGTATTAAGATTTGATAATTAATTATTGATTTGTTAAATTAAATATGGCCACATAAAATTGATTTCGTTTTCATATGCTTGTACGTGAATGAACACACAGCAGATGTGTAACAAATAAGACAACATGTTAGAAATGCCAATATTACAGAAATAGACTGAACTGTGGTTACCTATGACCTCTTAGCCCTGTATGCGGACAATAACTGCTCCATACTATTACTATTAAAACCCAAGCTGGTGTGCAAAAAAATGACAAACTAATTCATCAACATCCACCTACATTCTTTTAATCACATATAGCAGACTTCAACAATGCAAGGAGCCAGATTTTCTATACGGACAGGTATTTTACAATAAAAGGAAATGTGGGCAATATTGAAGATAGTTTTTAAAGAATCATATTTTTGAGTTCAATGGGTGCATTTCAGAGCTATTGCAGTCATTAAGTAAAAAGCGTGGGATGAGCAGGAACTCAATCATCTTTGAAAATGCTATAAGACATGCACTCATGTGTTTCACTCATTTCATTCCACTTAAAGATCACAATCAATGGAGCATACAACAATAAGGTATCATATTTCAGTTATAGCAAGGCAGTAGCCAAATCTTATATTTCCATGATCAAATGTACCAATGAAAACCAATACATGAGTCCCAACCAATTCATGGGGATGTTCCCAACTAACCAAATATAACAACACATCCACTAATGGGAGACTATAGAGAAACATTCTTCAGATAACAGCAAATTAGATTAAGACAATTCAAGAATTCTTAAGATTATTTTTAAGAGATGTGAAGGCTTGTAAAAAAAATGTAAATATATTTTTAAAATATTCAGCTGTAACTACTAATTGAATGTCCAAAATATAAAATGTAATTAATAAAGGGGTTGGTTTTAGGGTCAGGGATAGGTTTAGGGTCACTCCTTTAAATTTAGCTAGACTTTATATAAATATTAAGTAGAAATTAATTTCAGTCTCCAGGTAACTTATATTTATATTTCTTTTAAATTTATAGAAATCAGTTGTGCAAAATTTACTTAAATCAACACAATAAATTAAAAATAAATAGTACATGTAACATTTATTTAAACTTCAACTAATTTAGTTTAAATAAGCAATTGAGCTTGAAACCTAACAAAGTTTTGAAATTCTCAAGGAAAAAACTAAAGCAGCTAAAAAAAAATTATATATACTGTCAGTTTATTAAAAAGAAACCTGGAATTTCCTCTGTAATAATTTTAAAAAATTATAGAGCTTCCTACAAATTATATTTATTTTGATAAGAATAATTTTTAAAATGTGTAAAAAAAACAAGTTTTTTACTATAAATCCTTTAAATACGAGACATAACTAAAAGAAAGTTCAATATAATACGCAGCGCAAGACAATCCAAAAACACAAAATTTTAGTTATGTCTCGTAAAACACGTTTAATATAATGCGTAGCGATATGGAAACTATTTTTAAAAAGTATCGTCAATATAATACGCACCGCGACACTCTGGCACAAAAATTAACATGCTACATAGAGATAAATAGAGACAATCTAAAAATTCATTAATTTAATTACAGTACATTCTATCGACCTGAAATTTCGATACATCATTTTTATCATCCGCACGAGTCTGCCTACAAAATTTCAGCTCGCTAGCATACGAGGAAGTGAGTTAAAAATCTATCCAAAGTTTTTTCGGCATTCAAGCTAGCAAGGCATGAAGCAGACGTCACGAGTTAATATAAAGGATTTAAAAATAGTTACATTGTCATGTTTTATTAAATAACAAATCCCTAAAATTATATTAATGTACCTTACTCTGGTGAAGTTGATTACTTGAAATTAATTATACCTTCAGATTTGGAAAAAAGAAATAACTTATATTTCTTACCTGTCCTATCTTAACTTAACTAGTTGACATTTTAACTGCACTAAGTTGTAGGCTTTATTAATAGTACGGCTAAGGCTCATTCATACAATTTGCTCATTTATAAGTGATGGCCATAAGTATAATTACTCAATTCAAAGTTTTAAAAAAAACAGTTTTAGGGCTTAGGACAGGTGCCAAATTTTTTTTTAGATATTTCATTAAGGACTTTTTGCCATTAGTCACCACTTGAATAGTAAGCCCTTAAAAGCCTAAAAAACTCAGATCTAATATGAAAGAGTAATAATTAATAAGACTATATACTATTAACTAAGGACAGTAAGTAATAACTATATAAATTATAATTATTATAATATTAATTAGGCTAAGTTCTTCACCGTATAGCTCTACATTATATTTATATTATAAGCCTACTATTATAGACACTATAGTCTAGTCTATAAATTAATATTAATTTATTATTAATATAGAATGCACTTCGATACTCGTTCGCGCGTCGTTCTGCGCCTGTCGAAAATTTACATTGCTCGTTCGCTATTCGGTACTATACGGGTGCCTCGGAATTTTTGTGTTTACATCAGTTTTCAAAAAATAATTTAATTTTTTATTCGAATACGTCCGATAAGTGGTTTCAGTGAACTCTCTCTTTGTTTTGAGCGGTTGTAAACATTGGGATTTTTTTACTTCACTTTTACAACTCGTTACAACTCTGTACTTGTACGCTACAACTGTCTTAACGAGGTTGGTGTTAGTAAGGGTGAGAAATTTTTAAAATGTGTCACAAGTTTTTTAGTAAAATATAAAGTAGGCCTATAAAGTTTATATAATATAAGCGGCTTAAAAATTCACTAAAAAATTATAACTTGACTTCTGTTCAAGATAAAAAGATGAAATTGGTGTTTTTAGAAAGCTTAGAGCTAGCCCTTTAAAATGATATATGTTTTAGAATGATATGAGTAATATGACATTATTTCAATATCATGTCAAAGTACCTAGTCTAATAAATACTAACACTGAGTAACACTGTCACTCATCCTACTATTAAACTATTACTATAATTTACAATAATACTCAACTAGGCACTCACCTCATTCAATTAATTATAATATTTTTTATTTACAATAGTATTAATAGTATAGTAGTATTATTTAGTAGTATAGTATACAATAATAATAGTATATAAATTAATAAACATTAAATTTAAATATTTAGTAGTTAAGTTTGCCTACGCCTACTTATTACTAACTAAAAAGAAATTATGTATACAAAGCAAAGACAAGTCGGTAACGAAAGTCTGTAACTGTCATAACTAATTGAATTCAAGTAGATTTGAATACTATCCAAACTGCCTTATAATTAGATAGCTATTATCATGCTTCAACACATCAGAGAACTGGGTTGTTTTTCAACAAGTTCCTACTTCAGAAAAGCAAGGGCATGTAACCAATAATGCACGGAACTAACGGAGAAGCGGAAAAAAATGGTGGTGCAAAATACTTTAGGGCTACCGGCATTCTATATTCCTTCTTAATCTCAATAATATGCAGGATTTTTAATATGAGCATATGCATTCGTATTGGAAGAATATTAAAAATCTACCAAACATCGTTATTATATCAAAAAATTTACCTACCTTGAGAAGGTCGGGAAAATGAGGCTAGATCAGACCAATTCTTCCTCTTGCAAAGCAGGAAGTGTCATGTGACTAAGGGGACCTCACTCTGATTGGTGTGTTCTACATTATTCATTCATTGGCATATCACCAGTAGTAACTTTGACGTCAGAGAACAGTGCTTCTCAATCGTTTTTACAAAGGTTTAGTACATTAGTTTATCACGAATTTGCAGTATAAAATAAACTATCGAAGAAACTCTATGGAATATAATTTTATTAGTTAACATTTAATTTTTATGATGCGGCATATTTATTAGGAGAAAGAATAAAGAAAAAAACATAATTTTAATTAGATCTCGACCAATCACTGCTACAAAAACATAGCTTACATCGCTTAAGCGTTTCCCCGCATAATAAGCTGGGAAACGCTTCAATAAATTTTCTTTACTTTGGGGATGCCCAAATAGTCATTTAAGATTTGATAAAGTTAAAGTAATATTTTATCATTATAGAAAGAGACCAGGGGCGGATTAGGGAGGGGGCTGATTGGGCTAAAGCCAGGGACCCCCAATAATTTAAGGCTAAATTAAGGGCCCCCAAACTTATTATATTGTATAATAATGTGGCTGGACTAGACCCCAGGTGGATTTGCAGCCAAGGGCCCTGTGCAATCTTAATCCACCCCTGAATAGGACTGCGATAAAGCTTTTAAATAAAATACAAAATACACAAATTGTGTAATGAAAACAATTACACTTGACTTGTAAATAAAATAATGTGAACAATCATTTTTTTAAAAAGGACACGCTTTTATTTACAAATAGAAAGTGCACTAAAAAGAAGAAAATAAAAAAATTTCTATGAAAACAGGTGAAATCGGTGAACCTATCTACTGCACATAAAAGCGTTGGGCGCCCATCACAAATCATTTCTCATTGCAACTATTCTCTTACATATAGATACATATTTCTAATTAATGTGATAGTAGCATTTATATGATCAAAGTTGTGAAACTTTTACTGTTTATTAATATTCATACAAATTTGTTTTTACCACGTTTTTATTAACTCACTTTCGTTCCTGTGGCATTGTTTGTTGGTTTGTTGGTTTGTCCAAGATTTTTTCAAATCTGCCAACGTAAAATTGAACCACTTCTGATGGTCCTAGATATCTGAAAATTTTACCACAGATAGATCTTGGATGACAATGCATTGTATTAAAATTTCAGATCGTTCGAATGTACCGTTATTAAATTATTGAACTTTTTAGTTTATCTATAGTCTATATATAAGCATCTGTACCGTCGGCTTTTGTTGACATTCGTGAGTTCCCCCCGTGACCACATCACAATGTTTTTAAAACGTTGGGCGGGCGCTTGTGAGGTGTTTGGTAAAATAAATAGAGGTAAAAAAATATTGTTAAAAACCAAGTTTTTATTAGTGGACTAAAAAGAATAAAATAAATAAAGGTAAAAAGAATGATTTTTAAAAAACACGTTTTTAGAAGTGGACTAAAAAGAAGAAAATAATTTAAAACTTGCAAGTTCAAGTACTTCGATTTAATATGACTAATAAAACAAACCCGTAAAAACAAAGTTTTTTTTACTATAAATCCCTTATATATGAGTCATAACTAACAGTATTGATTATTTTCAAACGCGACAAGCATTTACAGACTGAATCTGTCTTAACTCAACTTTGCTTAATAACCCTAAAGGGGGGTGGGGGACCGAGTTCAGCATGACACGTAAAATGTAAACAAAAGCACGCCGGTACTTCGATGGGTCGATGTCAAAGCGTCAACTCAAACTCTCACGTGGGGGAAAAAAAACAATAACAAACCGTGAATTTGAATTACATACGTTATATAAGGATTAACTAAAAATGCATTAATTTATTAATTTATTTATTTGTTCGATCGATCTGAAATTTTGATACGATGCATTGTTAGGTGAGACGGGTCCGTGTGCCAAATTTCAGCTCGATTGGATCACGGGAAGTTGGTCATTTTTTACTTCTGTTTTTCCGCCCGCCCAAGACAGAGACGGCAGTGAAGTTAATATAAGGGATTTTAAAAAATGTGGGGCGGGTGTTTGGTATAAAAATTAAAGATTTCTAATTTAGAAGGCAAAAGAGAGATCTATAAGTGAGAGAATGAGTGAAGCGCATATGTTAAACCTCATAAGCGCCCACCCCACGTTTTTAGTCATATTAAATTGAAGTACTTGAACTTACAAGTTTTAAATTATTTTCTTCTTTTTAGTCCACTTGTAAAAACGTGGTTTTTAAAAATCATTTTTTACCTTTATTTATTATGTTTCGCAGCCTTGTACACGATAGAGAGTTGTGATGAGCGCCCCACGCTTTTATGTGCAGTAGATAGGTTCACGGATTTCACCTGTTTTCATTGAAAATTTTTATTTTCTTCTTTTTAGTGCACTTTCTATATGTAAATAAAAGCGTGTCCTTTTTAAAAAAAGATTTTTTTACATTATTTTATTTTCTACTTTTTAGTATCAATTTTAAATTGATTTTTCGACCTTATCAATTCAATTTAATTAGTTAAACTTCATTGTCAATAACTTAAATGTGATAGTGATAAAAAGATAGATAGATTATTAAAAATATAAATTACAAATTTATGCATTAAAATTAAAGGGAAAACAGTTTCCCCAACTGAAATTTGAACCACGTACTTCCATGTTGGCAATCGATCACGGTAACGATTTGACCAGCATGCCTGACGAATCATCGCTCTTTTGTAATAGAATAAAAATATAATAAATATATAATAAAAACTCTTTACAAACCACTTCTGACATCAACACATTGAAATTACTTGTATCCCTCTAGTGCGAATTGTTTATATAACTTAATGTGATAGTGTTAATTAAACAACCCCTAAAGACAAAGTTTTTGAATATAAATCCCTTATATGTGAGACAGAACTAAAAGTATTGTTAATGTTCATGGCGCGACAAACATTTACAGACTGAAGCGCGCGGATCTCCCCTGCCCTTGATTCAAAACACGGGAATTTGGAAAACGAGGGCTGGAGTGAAACCAGTGAGCCGTGGAGGTCAACTCTAGCAGCCGACTAAACATTCTAAATAGTGAGAAATAGAGATAAACTAAAAATTGATTAATTTAATTACGGTACATTCGATCGATCTGAAATTTTGATACAATGCATTGTCATCCACGATCTATATGTGGTAAAATTTTGAGATCTCTAGGACCATCAGAAATGGTTTAATTTTACGTTACAAGATTTGAAGGAAGGATTGATACAACATACAAACAGTGTGACTTAAATAAAAGCGTGTAAAATCGATGTAATTATCTCTTCATTTTAGATATTATTGATTCATTAGATTCATTTTGTATAATTTATAAATCGCTAGTAACTAATAATTATACCAATTTAGATTTAAAATTATTTTATTTTTTCCCACTTAGTAGAGAAAATAAAGATTTTTTTTAAATAAAGGGCTAGCAGACCCGTCGTGCGTTGCAACGATCTCAGTAAAAAGGAATACATATAGATTAAAAGGAATTACATTAAGGGTCACCGGGCCCAAAAGTTTAACATATGATGTTTGAAAATCTGTTCATTTCAATCAATTTCATAACAAATATATAACTATATTTATCTAAATTTCTCAATATCGTGTGAAATTGAATGGGGAATACAATATTAAAAGTTTATTTAAAAAATACATTTAGGGCCCTCAGCGCCGAGGAAATGGACATTAGGAGTTCAGTGCCCTATAGTAATAAAAAATAGGCTCGTACGTTTTTATATACCGAGTTTGGTCAAAATCCAGTTATTTTCTCATTATCCAACACTTAAACCAATTATTATATAGCTAATAAAAGGAAAATAAATACAGTAAGGGGCCCCCGGGCCCATTTGGTTCAAGATGTACATTTTGAAAACATGCTCATTTAAATTCAGTTTCATCATGGATATATTTCGCAAAATCGTTAAAAACTGAGGGGCAAATAATATCTTAGAGTATACAAAAAAGAAGACATTTGGGGCCCCCGGCCCATTCGATGTAAGATGTAAATTTCAAATTGCTGTTCATTTTAATTCAGTTTCATCATGGATATATTTTTCAAGATCGATAAAAATAGAATGGCAAATAATATCTCAAATATATAAGAAAAAAAGTCATTTGAGGCCCTGGACAAGTGGACAATAGAAGTGCAGTGCCCTTTTTTATTTTAATATGGGCTACCAAGTTTTTATATACAAAGTTTGGTTAAGATCCGATCATTTACTCAGTAGCTAACGCATAAACTAATTTTTATATAGCTCATATAAGCAAAAAATGACATCAAGGGCCCCAGGGCCCATTTAGTGCAAGATTTCAAGTTCAAAACACCTGTTTATTTCAATCAATTTCATAATGGATATATGTATCTATATTTCTCAAGATCTTTAAATAGTCTTTAATAATTGAATGGGGAATAAAATCTTAAACGTTTATGACAAAAGACATTTTGGGCCCCCAGCCCCGAAGAAATGGACATTAGGAAATTAATGCCATATAGTATTTCAACATTGGCTACCAAGTTGTTATATACAAAGTTTGGTTAAGATCCATCAATTTACCTAATAGCTAACGCTTAAACTAATTTTATATAGCTCATATAAGAAAAAAATCATATTATGGGCCCCCGGCGTCCCATGAGTGTTAAATTTTGCAAAAAAAAAGTTGCCAGTGACCAGCCCAGGAGCGTACTCAAAAGTCTCCAAAAGTTTCATGGCGATCGAATGAATGGTTTAGTCAGTAATAACGGACATGCATTATATGCATACATACATACTTTGATCTTTATATATATAGATGTGTTTCGCTTCAATTGAATCGCATTTAATAATTACATGTATAGGCTGCCTTTTGAAATTACGCTGCATAATAATTTATCCTGTATGGTGAGATAAAAGGCCATTCATTCGTAGAATAAAACAAAATTAAATTCATTCTTTAGCCTTCTGGAATAAAATCAATGACCGATGAAACAAGCAAATTTTTTACAATAACCCGTAAACTCTAGAGAATTTATTGTTGAGTTAACCGTGAATGGCCTACTTATCTTTTTCGTCTCTTCTCTGTCCGTCTGTCTCTCTCTCTTTCTCAAGCCCGTACTTCCCTGCCTTTTAAAGCACCCTTGCGTTTGAACGCTCAAAATTCGTATACCCCCCCCCCACTTCTCCACCCCCAGACATTTCCTCTGAGCGTTTTTACCCCCCCCCCTTTTCTGTTGATATATAATATACATTATTAATTAATTTTTGAATTCCTAAATAATGCAAAAGAAATATTTATTTATACAATATATGTAAATTGATTTTTTAAAAAATAATTCAGTTTTAAGTGTAAGTTTTAATTATTTTTGTCTTCATATCAACGGTTCTACACATGGCCGAGGGAGGCACCAGCTTCCAGCACCATCTTTAAGTGATCACCACACTGGCTATTAGGGGCCGTCCATAAATATAAATGACGATTTTGGACGACCCCCCTCCCCTTTTTTTCCGTCATACACCGTCACAAAAACTTAGACCCTCTTCCAATAGGACGTTACAAAACTTTGACCCCCCCCCCATAAAAACCGCATTTTTTATTTGAAAAATGAGCATGTTTGAAAGCACTTTGTTTGTCATTTAAGTATGTATTTAGTGTAAGGTTGCAATCTAGTATCGTAATACGCGCGAAGCCACTTAAAACGTCCTTAAGTAAATTGTAAGCAATCAAATATTTAAGTGGAACTTTCATGTAAAGTTGCGAGTTTTCTATCTGACGTCACAGTTCTTAAACACCCCCCCCCCTTTCGTCACACATCATTACAAGTGTGTGGACCCCCTCCCCCCCAGGTGCGTGACGTCATTTATGGACGCCCATTTCGACATTAGGTCGCCAATAAATAACTTTCGACATTAGGTGCCAGAAGTTATATTTGTTCCCAGGTAAAAAGTTGGATGCTCTACAGTTTCAAACTTCTTAGCAGCTAACAGTTAACACATTCACTATTCCTTTTTCTTTCCCAAAAGCCACTAGCCAATCAGTTCTTATTAGACAGCACCCCCCCCCCTCACGCACATGCTCTCACTGTTAAAACAAGAAGTGATATTTTAAGTAAGTCAAAATACATAGAACCGTTACAAATTTATCATAAACATCACTTGTCACACGCTGTCAAATTTGATGCATTATTTGAGATAGCCATTAGGCGCGCCCGCCTTTAGTGGGCATTTTACAACAGCAACACTCACGTCCCTAGCGAGGAGATGGTTGGTTTTTGTAATTTTAACTTTGGTTTGTTTGTTAGAAGAGCAATTGATGCTGCAAGTATTCAGTTGGATATTGCAAGGCATACAGCAAGCAGCAAAGCATCCGTGGTCTTATTTGCAGGGAGACACGGGCTTGCTCTCTGTTTTTTTATTTAAAATATACACCACAAGACTCCCAAAAAGTATTTGTATTTGTAACGGTAAGTCTTTTCACGCGAAAAGACTGCACATTAGTTTTTATTTTAGCTCTTCACCTCTATAGTTGTGGGGTCAGCATATATGACTGGTAGAAGGGACATCGGGATACGTAAAGGAGGCGGGTTAAGAATTTTGATTGTTGAATGACAAGAAAGGCGTCAAGGTATGACCATGCAGACGAGGGAGTCAGTGCTTCATTAGGAAGAAGATTCGGAGACAACTACCAGGGTGCTTCGGCACCAGTTACAGACTTGGTGAGACACCAGTATAAGACTTGGCGGGAACCAGTATAAGACTTGGCGGGCACCAGTATAAGACTTGGCGGGCACCAGTATAAGACTTGGCGGGCACCAGTATAAGACTTGGCGGGCACCAGTATAAGACTTGGCGGGCACCAGTATAAGACTTGGCGGGCACCAGTATAAGACTTGGCGGGAAACCAGTATATTATAAGATTAGTAACCTCGGGGTCACTAGAGATGTGTTATTCAAACGGTCACCTCATGATGTCGTGTACCCCTAACCCCTGCACCAGATATTACAAAACCTAAAATATAATTTTTGGTCAGCTATTTAAGTCCCCACGAAATAAAAGACCGCAGGAAAATAAATCTAGGTTTAAATTCTATTAAATTAAAAACAATATCATGATCTCAACATTTATTTTTTCATATTTACGTTAAAACTTATTTTGCAAGTTATTATCAAAACTTCTTCAAAGCCAACATTACACATAACATCAATTTCATTGATGAAATCGAAAGACGAAACGCATTTCATGCAATTGTGTGTGTGTTTTTTTTTAAAGCTCCAGATAAGTGGAGCAACAAAACAAAATGTATAATTAGAATGCTTTTAAATCCAGGATTGTTGTACATCATCATCATCATCATCGCCCTTCGTCCCATCTGGGGCATAGGCCATGAACAAAGGTTCTCAAGGCATCCCGGTCCTGCGCCAATCTTTCTATCTGCCCCCAGCTGTGCCCGCTCATTTTGGTGTCCATCCAGTTCCCTTCTCCAGGTCATTTTGGGACGACCTCTTTTTCTCTTGCCTTGGGGGTTCCATCTGAGGGCTTGTCTCACAATGCTGGGTGTAGGTTTTCTGATAGTGTGGCCAATCCATCTCCATCTGCGCTGGCGTATTAGCTCATCCACTGGCTCTTGTGTGCTTTGCCAGAGATCTTCGTTGGTGAAGACATTGGGCCAGCGGATTCGGAGAATTGTTCGGAGACATGTGTTTATAAAAGCTTGAAGCTTTTTTTGAAATGGCTGCTGTTATTCGCCATGTTTCTGCTCCATACAACAAGACAGGCTTTATTGTGGTGTTAAATATCCTGACCTTGGTATGGAGAGTCAAGTTGTTACAGTTCCAAACTTTTTTTAGCTGTTTAAATGCTGTTCTTGCTTTGCCAATTCTCATTCTTACATTGGCTTCAGTCCCTCCTTGTGTGTCAATGATGCTTCCAAGGTATGAGAAGCTATCCACCTCCTCGAAATTTTTTCCTTCCAGTGTTAATGGAGTGTTGCTTGATGTATTTATTTTAAGGACTTTGCTTTTTCCTTTATGGATGTTCAGGCCAAGGCAAGCAGAGAATTGTGCTACATAGTTGGTTTTCTCCTGCATCTGTTGCTGTGAGTGCGATATTAATGCCAGATCATCCGCAAAGTCCAGGTCATCAAGTTGTTTCCATAGTGTCCACTGGATACCATTTCTCTTCTGCTCTGTAGACATTTTCATTATCCAGTCGATGGTTAGCAGAAATAAGAATGGTGAAAGCAGACACCCCTGTCTGACTCCGGTATGTACCCCAAAAGCCGCTGTTGTTTGTTGGCCGTGAACAATTCTACATGTAAGTCCTTCGTATGAAGCCTTAATTATGTCAGTCAGTTTGTGTGGTATCCCGTAGTGTCTTAGTAACTTCCACAGGGTTGGCCTGTCAACACTATCGAAAGCCTTCTCATAGTCAATAAAGTTGATGTATAGTGGTGAGTTCCACTCCAGGGATTGTTCATATATAATTCTCAGGGTGGCAATCTGGTCAGTGCAAGATCTATCTTTTCTAAAACCTGCTTGTTGGTCTCTAAGATGGGTGTCTATTTCGTCCCTCATTCTGTTTAGCAGCACTCTGTTAAATACTTTGCTTGGTATGGATAGCAGAGTTATTCCTCTATAGCTGGAGCAGGAGCTAAGATCTCCTTTCTTTGGGAGCTTAATGAGATGTCCTTCTTTCCACTCCATCGGAATCTGTTCTTCCTCCCATATTTTCTTGAAAAGAGTGTGTAGCATTGCAGAGCTAGTCGTAATATCTGCTGCCAAGGCTTCTGCTGGTATTCTGTCTGGACCAGCCGCTTTGCATTTCTTTAGTTGTTTAATTGCTCTGCTTATCTCTTGTTTTGTGGGTGTGCTGCAGTCTATTTCTAGATCTTGTTCTGCTGGCACTATGATGAGTTTGTATTAAGTGGGGCTGGTCGGTTGAGGAGTTCTTCAAAATGTTCTATCTATCTTTTTTTCTGACCCTCTTCATCAGGTATAGATTTCCCATCTTTAGTTTTAACGGGTATCTCTGGATTTTAGAACTTTCCGGATAGCTTTTTTATTGTACTGAATAGTTCTCTTGTGTTTCCATGGTAAGCTGCCTCTTCTGCTTCAAGTGCTAATCCTTCTATGTAGTTCTTTTTATCTGACTTTAGACTGCGTATTCTGCTGATGCTCTAGCTTTTTCGGTTCTGGTGCGGCTGTTGTATAGATTTGCCTTCTTCTTTTTCCTCTGTTGGATTTTATCCATGGTTTCATTAGAAATCCATTCTTTATGCGTTTGTTGTCTGGGACCCAACACTTCTTCACAGGTGGTCGTAAGTATTTCTTTGAAGCTTTTCCAGTTTTGGTCATCTGTTTCTTCGTCGCCAAGTTCTTGCAAGATCTGGAATTTGTTTGTTAGCGTAAGTTTGTACTCATTAATTTTTGGTTCCCCTTTCAAAAGAGTAGTGTTAAAACGTTGGCGCTTGCTTCCCTCCCTTGTCCAATTCTTTTTCAATTTGAGCTTTAGTTTGGCAATCAGTAGATGATGATCTGAGGCTACATCTGCCCCTCTTTTTACCCTTACATCTTGGAGAGATCTTCTAAACGTTTTGCAGATACAGATATGGTCGATTTGGTTAGCCGTTGTCATATCTGGTGATATCCATGTTGCTTTGTGGATATTTCTATGCATGAAGAGGCTTCCACCGATGACTAGTCCATCTGCAGCACATAGATCTGCTAGCCTTTCACCATTTTCGTTTATCTCTCCGAGGCCATGTGTTCTCACGCACTCTTCATATCCCTTATTGTTGCTGCCTATTTTTGCATTTAGGTCACCCATTAGTATAATCACATTGCTCCTAGGACACTTTTGGAATAGGGTTCTCAGTCTGTTGTAGAAGTCCTCTTTGTCCTCTTCTTTACTGTCGTTAGTAGGAGCGTATACCTGAAGCAGATCCATATTGACATTCTTGCTTTTTGGTCTTAAATCTTGCGGTGATTATCCGGGGGCCATGGGCTTCACATCCTATAAGGGCGTTCTGAGCAGTCTTGGAAAGCATGAGTGCTACTCCTTGGGTGTGAGCTGCGTTTTCTTCATCATGGCCTGAATATATTCGCAGTTCTCCTGTGCTGAGCTTCATCTGGCCTGAGCCAGTCCATCGGGATTCACTTATCCCCAAGATGGCTAGCTTGTACCGTTGCATTTCGGCAGCAACTTGGGCAGTTTTTCAGGCTTCAAACATGGTTCTTACGTTCCATGTTCCTAGGCTGGTGGTGGTCCTAGTGGAGAGGATGGTTGTCTGCCGGGTGGTTTCCAGTTGGCTTTGGCCACCAAGCTTCATTAGCTCTCTGTTAAGAGACCCATCATCTCCAAGGTCCGAGTTTCCTATTTTCTTCTTTGTTCGTGTTTTTGTAGCAAGGCTTTTTTTTACGGGAAGGGATGCTAGCCCTTCACACAACCCTCCTCCTCTCTCACCCGGGCTTGGGACCGGCTACGGCGGAGTTATTGTTGTACATAGAGTTTCCCAAATGCCTTCCAGCTCAGTTGGTCCTCTGTTTAATTTGCAACCCATTCTGATTACCCACTGTTCTGTCTGACAACTACCTATAGTGGCATTCTGCTCTTGTATTCTGATGGCCCACTGTTCTAACAATTACCTATGGTGGCATTCCGATGACCCACTGTTCTGACAATTACCTATGGTGGCATTCCGATGACCCACTGTTCTGACAATTACCTATGGTGGCATTCCGATGACCCACTGTTCTGACAATTACCTATGGTGGCATTCTGATGGCCCACTGTTCTGACAACTACCTATGGTAGTATTCTGCTCTTGTATTGTGTTGAACCACTGTTCTGTTTGACAACCACGTATTGTGGCATTCTGCTCTTGTATTCTGGTGGCAAACTGTTCTGTATGACTACTACCCATTCTGCTCTTGTATTCTGGTGGCAAACTGTTCTGTATGACTACTACCCATTCTGCTCTTGTATTCTGGTGGCAAACTGTTCTGTATGACTACTACCCATTCTGCTCTTGTATTCTGGTGGCAAACTGTTCTGTATGACTACTACCCATTCTGCTCTAGTATTCTGGTGGCAAACTGTTCTGTATGACTACTACCCATTCTGCTCTTGTATTCTGGTGGCAAACTGTTCTGTATGACTACTACCCATTCTGCTCTTGTATTCTGGTGGCAAACTGTTCTGTATGACTACTACCCATTCTGCTCTTGTATTCTGGTAACTCTGATGACTATTCTGAAGTAGTTGAGGGGCGTGGTACCGTATTGGGGGCAAACTTCTCTGGCGAAACCCAGCTTGTGTGTCACTCTTAACTCTACTCTGGAGAAACCCAGCGTGTGTGTCACTCTACTATGGCGAAACCCAGCTTGTGTGGTACTCTACTCTGGTGCCACCCTACTTCAATGTTCCCTTTAAGCTGCGCAGATATTTGACCGACGACGCGAAACCGTTTAGAGTTACCGCGCGGTAAATTTTATAAAATATTGCACAACTCGTAGATCTTTGCAACACTTTTTTTTCTACTTTGCACACGGACCAACGAACCCCAGAGGGAACATTTCCCTGATCGTGTGCCACTCTGCTCTGGTGACACCCGGCTCGTGTGCTCTTGTTTTCAATTTACATCTGCTATTTTCCCCACTGTTAGGATATCTACTTTTCACCCCCACCCCTATTAAAAAAGTGGTGCATCTTGTTATGACTAGAGATGACATTCAGTATAAAAGGTTTCTTTATAGGAAAACGATGTGAATAGATTCTTTTGCCATTTGTTTATGAAATAAATTTCGTTTAAGAAATATTGTTGGGCGGAAGGCTATTCAAAAGGATTCAGAAATTCCCGTTAAAAAATTTCCGTTTATCCACCGGATGAAGCTTCCTTTAAAAAAATTTCTTTCGAAAAAACGTTTGTATGATTTTCAAGAACAATCAAACGACAGTGTCATGTATGATATCTTATGACTCATATGTCCTTTACGAAACAACACGGAAAAACGCATGTCTTAATGCGTTGATTAAGTTAATACCACCAGCAAACTTGTCTCTCAAAGTATAAATGAATGAACAGTGAACAGCCATTGTTAAGTATATACATCTTTTTTTCTTTCTTTCTGTTTAGTAACAGTCTTTACAAAGTTCGCATAT
This sequence comes from Ampullaceana balthica, assembly GCA_944989445.1. Taxonomy (NCBI): domain Eukaryota; kingdom Metazoa; phylum Mollusca; class Gastropoda; family Lymnaeidae; genus Ampullaceana; species Ampullaceana balthica. The sequence goes on from CALYLW010000200.1 coordinate 744,430, forward strand.
AATATATATATTTAATGAGATGGCACCAGGACTCAGATACATCTGTTGCAAAACGTTGCCTTTTCTTGAAGAATAGTACTCAACACAAGTGGTGGGGTATTTTGGTTGCCAAGAACAAATTTAGAGATTCACTGATTTGCTCGCCACTGCGTGCTGGATTCAGTCTATGAAGTATTAGATACAGGTGTTTTGTGTCGTCTTTTAAGGCTCACACATACCCTTTTTGCATGACATATATCGAAGTATTAGTTGGCCAGTTTAAAATAAACAGGTTGAAACATCGCACGCAAATTAGTGGTCACAGGAACGCTATCATACCGGGTATTTGTATGCGAACCGGCATGCTGTCGTGTGAGACATTTCTGTCCATTGTGGGTGATGATTCAGGTGATTTTGTGTGAGTGTTTGTTTTTTTAAATTGCGAGGGGGGGGTGTTATTAAGTTTCCGGCGAAAGTTGGATCTCGTTATAGTTGTTTGACTTCCCCTTCGCTGAGAATGTATAATCCAAGACTGCGATATGGAGTGTAATGTATAACAGTAGTATGAATTAATAATTACATGTAATACCGTTAAAAAATTAAGGCAAAAAATTCCCACGTTATTGAGAGGAAATAGCTATCAAATAGTCTGTATTTAACTTCCCAACATTTCTTTAATTTGATAGGCATGTCATATGCTAAGCAGAACATATTGCCTTGATGTAAATTACGGCACAACGGCTTCATAGCACAGCAATATGAGGCGTGGTTGTCGGAGCCATCTTTACAACATTTTGGGCCCCCAGGCAAAGAAATAGTGTTGGGCCCCTGGGTAAAGAAAGAGTGATTAAAAAAATAATATACATAATATATATATAAACAAAAATATTTCCATGGGGCCCCTATGCTTGTGGGCCCACTGGCAAATGCCCAGCGAGCCTATGCATTAAGACGGCCCTGGTGGATGTCGGTGCATTATTTTAAAATATTTAATACCCTTTTTTTTGTGTGAATGTTTAGCAGATCTATAAATGGATGAAGAATAGGATATTAAAACTGTCAACAAGTTAGGTCAATGTGGGGCTGAGGAGTACGGAGTAAAGAGAATGTTAAAAGACCGACTCAAAATGAATAGCTAATACTAACACTTGGAGTACTTGGACCAAGAAACAGGAACACCCTTGATCACTAACAGCTGCCAGCCCTTGACTCATATGAAGGTAGCTGGATATAATAATTCTAATCTACCTTTACAATCAGTTCTCACGGTATGATAGTATTGGCATGTTGAATTTTTTGTTGCAAAATAATGAAATCATGTGCTAATAATTTTGATTGTAAAATAACCCCTAAAAAATATGGGCAGAAAACCGGCAGATATGAAATTAAGTATCTTCTTTCAGACAAACATCCCACACATTGGAAAAATTTACATTTAAAAAAATTAAATTAATTTAAGCTGAAGTCACCAAGATGTTCACAACTGCTTTACTGTCCAGAAAACATGAACATTTGACTTCATGATATTTACAAAAAATAAATAACATTAAGTTGCTGAAAAATTATTAAAACAAAGGAAAATGAACTTCAAATAAAATTTCTTAAATGTAAACATAAAAAAAAACAGAGCAGAATTTGTGTGATTACACATAAACATGCAATGCTTTAAAAAAACAACATAAAAACAATACACATTAAGTCATTAATGTCATGAACACATTTTTATTTAATGACAAATTTCTTACCCTTCACGGAGTATTAGTGGTTTATTTTTATTTTGTGTACCCATAGTCATATAATTAAGCGGCATTTCTTCCTGTTGTCTGATTAAAAAACATATAATGATGCTATTTTCAGGAGAGCCTGAATGTAACCTTAAAAAAAAATGTTCACAGTAAGACTTCTTTTCGGAAAAGAAATGACATTTCCTAAAATTAATAGTTAATTGGGCACAGAGATGTGCACTAGCCCTTTAAAAAAAAAGTATTTAATGTGGTTAAAAATAAGGACATTTTTTATTTAAGTTTTTCAAGTCAATTTTGAAAGTAAATTTTATAAGTCTTACTTAACTAGAAAAACGGGCCATGATGATAAAAATATATTTAGTCAGATGGGACAAGTTAAATCCAGACAATTTTATCTAAACCACAATGCAGGTGAGAAAAATTGGTTTCGGTGGAAGCTAAAACAAAGTGAATTTGTAAAAGAAAGTGTTATAAAAATGTAAAAACAAGCATTGGCACCAAAATAAAAAACATTAATGGATTTGAAGTTTTTAACTCAAATACTGAGATGTAACCACTAAGATGCCTCTATGTTAAATTACCCTCAGCATGTCTTTCTTTCTGGTTATATTTAAAATGGGGACATATCATTAAGTGTTAATTATTTAAAAACATGAAATTGGCAAGGAATTCTATTTTTTCAGTAGAGAATCAAAATACTTATCTATTAATAAATATATTAAATAATGTTTAATTTACATTTACACTCATGTTCACATCACTCAGATGACTAATATATGAGACTTTTTGAACACAAAAAAGTTAGTCTGGCAGTGATGATATAAGTGTAGCATGAAAAACGAATATAAATGATGAATTATAACAATGGTCCACCAAAACTTTTATAATGGAATGGCTTGCAGTAAAACACTCTTTACAATGGAGAAATCTATTCCACAGAGATGACTGTCAGTGTTAACCAACTGTGTCTGCTATAATATAACCTTCTCATTAATACTTACTACCCCCTTTCCAGTCCATGACGGACTACGGGGCAAGTGAAGTAGCGTTCACAAGTTTTATTTAGCCACCACTAACGAGCAAAATATCAAAATCAGATGGTGAGCTGTCACCATGGGAGTTCTGTCTATTGAAAGCAGGGGTGTGTGGCTTGTAGAGAGTACATGTGCCTATGGCTAGCGGAGGTAAATAACACACTGTGGTGTGAATAGACAGAAGTAGGCAAGTATGTGTTCAATGTCAGGGATACCAAGTGACATGAATACAGCTAGTGTTGATGGATCATAGATAACCAAGGTTGCCGTTGATGAAGAAAAAGCCGCGACTGCCAGTTCAACTGAAAATATATGTACATGTAGAGATGATTGCGGTCAAGGCAAGCCAAACAAAGCATCCCCTATCTGTGAGGACTAAAACGATATCTGTAAGCTTATGGCTTAAGTGGTAGTGGGTCTAAATTCATGTGAGGTCTCTTCTTATCGTGGTAGACATTCTAGAGCATTTTATGGGTGTCCAGATGGCCCTTCAAAAGGGTGGACATTCGAAGGGTGCCGTTTGGCGACACCTTGGTCTTTGGGGTGGAAGGGGGGCTACCACGAGACTTTTGGTTGATATTCCATAATATAATAGAGAACAATGAGGAGAAAAATTGAGAAAGAAAACCTACAAATAAAACAACTAATACTAAAGTGAGTTAGTGCATTCAGGCCAAATAAGGACTAAGGGTAGCTATTTCAGAAGTGGTGGTTAAGTAGAAATCAATGAATCATACATTCATATACAATCAATTACAATCATGAAAGACCAGTTCAAAGTCTAAGTAATTTACACATTATAAACAAAAAAAAACTGCCTTAATAATAGATTACTTTAAAAATGAGGATTATTAATAGGGCTTTGTTGTTTTTTTGTGTCTTTAAACATCAACTTTTCCCCCAGTTATTTCACTGGTACCAGTATTTATAACAATGTGACACAGGAAAAATGTCGAGATGGGTAGAGACTTAGACTTCAAGCATTTGACAAATTTTGAAAGGAAAAAAAATGATAATAAAAACATAAAAAGTTTCAAAAATAGAATTTGAGTATGTCATTGGATGGAATAGTCTAAGGAAAGACTTTATCACATTTTTCAAAAAGATTTCCACCAACTGTTTATAATGATAAGTTTTTCATAATCCATCATATCTTAGAAGGACTTATTTTGTCCAGGAATGTTGACTATAAAGTAGCAGAACACTCCACAGCTTTTAGGGCAATTTAAGACAACAAAATTATTGTTAGCTGTAGAAAATTTAAGATTTTTCTATTACTTTTACTGTTAACTTAAGTATTAAAAGACATGACTATAAAATCACCGATAAAACTGTAAAAGTGAACCAATTACCAATCATTCAATATTATTAAACTTTTTCGCTAAAAATTAACTAAAGAAAACTAGTTGTAATCTTGTATTGAAGTTAGTATGTCTTAAATTTTTTATCCATTGAATAGCTTATTATTTAGTTTTAATAAATGAAAAGTTTAATATACTGAAGCTTTCATCAGTCACGAACAAATGATTCATTATGTGTGTGAAGGCTTATTTCCTGTAGAGTTTGACTTTTGCCTGAATTAGCAATTTACACTGGGTTGAGTCTTTTTAAGTAGATAATTCATTTTGATATTATTTGTTTCATAAAAACAAAAAACAATTTTAAAAACCAGGAAAAAAAAATTAATAAAAACCAAAGTTACTATAGTGATCTGATGAAGTTTGTGATTATAAACCAAAGTAATTAAAACAAAAAAAATTTGCCTTGAAAGAATCGTCGGTCATCATGAAATTAGTTCAGTTACATAATAAAGACCCAAAAATATCCTATTCATTGGGTTTGAGAAGCTCAAAAGATGATGTAGAATCTTCTGACTCCTGGTCTTCATCTTTTGTCACGTTCTGTTCATCAGTGATTTCCGCATTGTTATTTCCGTTCTCCTCCCCACCAGCAGGTACGACCCTCTCCACAATGGGTGGCTGGTCCTCTTTGGTTTCAGGCTCATCTTCAATTGATGTCTGTGTGACGTCTGGGCTGAGCTGTGAGTCATCCAAACTGGACTGAGAGGTGCTGAGTACGGTAGAATCATAGTCTGCCGCTAGGTCCCCCCTGGCGTCTTGCTCACATTCAGGGACATAAAACTCGTCTTGTTTCGACAGAGGAGCAAAAAAGTGAATCATACTCCCGTCATAGTATTCTATAAATGGGTACGCACAGAGCTTATGTTCCTGGTAATTTTTTAAAGAAAAAAAAATTGAATTAGACCAAACAGCAACAGAGGAGGAAATAAGATAGTGAGAAAATGAATGAGCATAAACAAAATTCATATTTCTATCTTACCTTCAAATGGAGGAATTAACAGCGAGAATAATGTGATGAGTTAATAACATAGGATTTTAACAAAACCAGTCTAAGAAATTCCAGATATAAAATCAATCAACAAGCAGTAGTGGATAACTTTAATTTGTAATTTAAAAAACAACTAAAAATGAGTTCAACAAGCATTCACTTTAAAACTTTCTCACCACCAAATTTTTACATAATCTCTCCATAAAATTATATGAAAAGGTGAGCAAATCATGGCTAAATTGCCCTTATGGTTAATTAGCAAAAGTGCATTTTACAGTTTTAGTAAAAAGAGTTATAACTTTTAAAAAATGAAAATAAATTTAAAAAATCATAAAGGCATACAGTGGTACCCCACTTAACAAACGGATTGCGCAACGAACAATCTATACAAGGAATGCTGATGCTAACAATCGCACACGCTCATAAAATGGCAGACAACACGCCCAGTCGGCCATGGTCATTTTAATGAACAGTCACGGCAAGATTGTTTTATTTCCCAAGTTGTTTGTCTTTTTTTTTCTGGTGATTTTTCACCCAATTTATTATTTTTCCGTGGCCACCCCCCTTTCTGATTTGTGATGTTGCAGGAGATTTTCTGAAAAGTGTTGAAGTGTGAAGTGAACCCCAAGAAAAATGGGTCCTAAGAAAGGAGGTGTTAGTGGGAAAGCCAGAATGGACTGGAAATGTGTGTGTGTGTGAAAAATGTAAATAAGTGTGTGTGTCCTGCTCATCCCACCTCCCAACAACACATAACCCTGCTTGGTGAGTGTCTAATAACACTTTACTTGACTCTGAACAAAGCCTGTCCTCTTTTTCTTCATATTATTGTTGGAATTTATTAACCAATTAATTCATTTCCCATTAGTCTATGGGAAATCGCGCCTTGCTTAGCGAACGCCTTGCTTAACGAGCGCATCGCTGGAACGGATTGCGTTCGTCAAGCCAGGTACCACTGTATATGGTAATCCTGTATAAAGGAGCATAAGTGGTTTATGTTATGGGTGTAGCTATGTCAATTTAAATTTCTTAGCTATCTATAAAAATTGATTTACATGCTCTCATTTCCATTATTTACATTAATCTTAAGGTTAAGAAGATAAAACAGATTCTGTAAAATTTCAATTTGTGAGTTGTTAAATCATAATTAAAGCTTAACAAACATTTTTTTATTTACACTAAATTGTGCTTCACTAGTTACAAATAACAACTGATTTGGAAAACGGTTATTTTCTCCTGCCATCAAATCCATTTGATTTAAATTTTATTTTTAAAATGTGATTCTATTTAAAAGGGCTTATAAATATTTTAAATGATGTTGATGTTCATAAAGATTTATAGTTAATGTTTAAGTCAATTATTAATTTTAAAATTTTATATTGTTTTTCTAGAATCCAATTATTTTTCTCATTCTTAAATGATTGCTTTATAAAATAACATATACTGTGGGTCCCGCTTAAGTCGACGGCCTCGGGGTATGAAAAATGGCGCCGAGATAACCGATCACCGAGTTAAACGAAAACTAATATGGCGGCAAAATATTAAGATGGGCTTGAAATTTCTTTATAATTATATACATGATGTGCGTTAATTAGTGATGGGTCGATTAATCGGAATTGTATCGGAATATCGGGACCCTATTTCTTCACTCTTTCCTAAGGTTGTTAAGACCGTTTGTTTTTAAGGACCGTTTAAGTTTAAATATAACCCTTTATTGCGTTAGCGCAGTTTTTTCCCTAGTACATAACTACATGTTTATATTTAAAGACCAAGAAACAACAAAGAAGAACAAAATCTGCAAACACGAAATAAAAGTTTTAAACGTAAGTTACAGATTGTTTAAATATCAATCATTTGCTTGCATACATTAAAAAAAAATAATTGAAGTTTGTAAAACATGACTTGTAGTATTTAATAGTAATTGACATTTAAAATCTACAGATTGTTCTATTAATTATGCTATCTTTAGTAAATGAGATTCCTGTTTCTTTTTTTAAAAGGAAAGCAATGCATTTTATCTGTCTTTATAAAGTCTACATTTTTTAAACTCCAAAACAGTTTGTAAAAGTCATATGAATAGGTGAATAACATAAATGATTTTTTTTTAAAAAGCCAGATAATGTACTTTCAGAAAGTTTGGTAAGTAACTACCTAAATATTGTCTTAAACAAATACCTCAATGTAATCCTTTAACATTGGATATGCTTTGTAAACTCCAATTAAAATAGACAGCGTTGTTATATGTGGAAATTTAGTGTGGACTGCATAGGATACCTGAAATAAATAGCAAAACATTTCAACTTCTTGGAACTATAAATCTTTTATTTTAAAATGGGATAGTGTGCTAAAATTTCTCAAACAAAATGTATCTGCTAAACAGATAGCTGTCTTTTATTGTATATAATTTTTTATGAATTTTCCATTCATAAGTATTATAGGCCATAAAAATGTTATCCTGATATATGACAACAGAAATACTTAAACATTAAAGTGGCATTAGTTTCTATTCACTTTTTGGACAGTAAATTAAAATTTGTTTACCTCAGGAAGATGAATAATTTTAAATTCTCTATCAGTAAATTGCTTCACCATCTCTTCATCAACTGGTGTTCTTCCTTCAGATAAAATAGAGCCGACAACATAACGAAGATTGTGTGATTCCACCTGCGAAATAATAATTAACAACTGCAACTAATTTGTAAACTCAATGACAACAAAATTATAGAGCTGTGGGTAGGGATCTACCGATATGCATTTTTGCCAATATTGCTGATACCCTGATATCAGTGCCGATATATCGGTAGACTCCTAGCTGTGGGTATAATTTATACATTAGAGGTTATCTGAACTATGTTTGTGCAGGAATAATTATCTTAATGCATGGAATACCCCATCAAACAACAGCTAGAAATAATAAACTAAGAAAGAAAGTGGCAAAGTGGGGAATTGCCATCTTCTTAAGTTATTAGCAAAAATATGCATTCACAAAGCTCGTTTCATAAGTATCCCAATTAGTGTTAGTAGTAAACCACTGTTTAGTAGACTGTAACCTTAAAAATTATGTATTTTGGTCATTTCTAACAAGAAGATCAAGTTCTTGAATTAACAAAAGCATTATTTCGTACAATGATTTTAAAACTTTGTTCTTTAACCTTACCAGGTTCGAGCTCCCCGAGCTAATTTACCCTTATACCTGGCCTCTCCAGCAAAAAAAAAGAAAATGTACATGGGTTAGGAAATTGCTAGTACTGTATCATAAAAACCACTGGTCAGAATGAGCTCAAACTTTTAGATATAGTAGGAAATAGGCCTACATTCTATCCAATGTTCCATTTAAGCTGAGTGGCTGCGCAGCCACGCATATATCTAACAGACGCCGCGCAGCAGTTTATAATTACCGCACATCACATTTAGTGAAAGTTTTATTTAAAACGGATGTTGTGCAACTTTGCATCAATGTTCCCTCTGAGCTGCGAAGGCCAGTGGGCGCGAAGTTTTTCAACTGACACCGCACAGCAGTATATAATTACCGCATTGCAATTTAAAAAATTTTTTAAATATTTTATTTTAAAAGATAATAATTGTTTAATTAGTTGAACAATGGTTCCATCTAACACCAGCATTGCGCCTTGGAGTGGTAGTCTTCCCAGTAGGTTGAGCCATGCTTTACACAGAGGTACTTTTTGCACGTAGAGCACCTGACGTTGGTCTGACCTTCTTGTGCAGGTTGTCCTTGTATGCTACACTAGGGTGTGCTCTGTTGTATTGAAGGTGTTTTTCCATGCAGACAGTGCAGACATGATTGGAAGCAGTCGTTTCTGGAATTTCAGGCTAGTGGTTCCCTGGTGTGTGGCGTTGGGGGCATGGTACCATTTGTCCTCAGCAAATGGCTGTTGAGTGGTAATTACCAATCAGGTCAATGCAGAGTTTCTGTGTATATATATAGTGTAAAACATGGTCTTTTTGTCAGCTGCTTCTAGTTTAGACACATATAACAAATGAATTAAACCAAGCCCACATGAAGAATTTGATGAAAAGGCGATGGGGCCACCGGTAATAATGGCGTGACCATGGAGGCGCTTCATTTGATCATTTTTGTCACAACCGCCCATATGGCAATTGTAGTCCTGGACGAGCTGTGGCATCGGAACTTCATCAAGTATTCCATCTTTGTTTCTTCTGTTTGCTACCCCTATTTGTTTTGGGTCATAAAAGTTTGAGATGAATGTAATTAGCCTCCGATCCTGCCATACCATATAGGTTATGCTGCCCTGACATCGATAGCGACTTTCAACTCTCGCAAGCTTGCCCAACTTCTTCAAGGGCACTAAAAATCAACATAATCACTAACTCAATGCTTTATTCCAGGAAGAAACCATTTGTAAACACTAATCTTGCAGCAAATGCAAGATTTAACGATGATTGGCTGTTATTTTCCGTACTTCTTCAAGGGATATCCAAAAAACCTAGAATTCTGTAACTCGTTATATAGTCATTTAATCTATTACCTAAAATTCAGTAACTCGACCTAGTAGGGTTAAGTCACATGAATTCTAAGACATAACCTTTTTCATGTAACCTTAACCCACTTCCCCTTCTCAATTAAGCTGAAATGTACAGTAATAATATATATGAAATGAAAGCAAAAGTTTGCATGGAACACCAACCAAAAAAAGGTTATAATCAAACTTATGCAAAATAATACTTAAGATAGAATGTTCTATTTTATTTCAAACTGACAAGACATGCACTTTTTTGGACCATGAACTATGTAATACTGATTGAACTTCAAACCAATTTTTATTTTGTGACGACCTCTGACACATTAACCCATAAACAAGCTTTTTCTGTTAAGGGAGCCACATAATTTTATTAATTTTATTTGCTAATCATTAGATGTCTTGAATATGCTGCATGTAATTTACAACAAAAAAAAACATTTTCATTTGATTGATGAAGAAATTGTATTATTTTAACTAATATTAATTTATTGACCTCATACTAAAAGAAAACAGTCTACATTCTAAAGAAAAACAACAACTATTTACATAGTCTGAATGCCAAACTAAAATCAGCACAATTATTATAAGATAATGAATGCAGCTATAACATCTTACAACATTTTAACAACATGGTTTATTTTTAATGTTTTAGGTTGCAAGGTTTAAAAGGTAGCTTGTATTAGTGACAACTTGATATGATCAGGGTTGTGATTTTGAAGTAAAAATTATTTTCCCTTAACCTAGGACAATTTCTGAAGGCATTAAACCAAAAAATCAATACCAATTTTATTGCCTACATAACCACCAATGAGATCATAAATTCTTCTTTGCCACTAAGTGCTGGAAATTGATCAGACTACAAGAATTCTCAATGTTCCAACATTTCAACTCTGTGAAATCATATCCAACACCTGCTTCACACCACTACTAGCACGCTTAACACTAAAAATAAGGTAAATCCATAGCACCTTTCAAAGCTTGGTTTTGATAAGGGCTGCAATATCCAACCTGTATCAGTGTAGTTCATTTACTATATACGGTCTTTCCAATTTTTAAGGGATTATTTTGAGATTTTTTTTTATAAAGTTTGACCACAAACAGAATTCTCTTTCACTCCGGTTCACTCCCACTGGATAGGCTAATGTAGAGCAAGACATTTTTCGGCAACTTTCTAGCCACCTTCTCATGGGATGTTCCTTAAGAGCCTGCTCAGTCACTTAATGGGGTGCTGGAGATCACTGCCCCTGCTCAGTATTGAATATAATGTGACATTTGTAATTATGGGTATTGGGTTCCAGTGTTTCCATGCCTGCCACATTTCCATCTCCAAAGGGATTTTTAATGAAAACTTTGATGAATGAATGATGATTTAAAATTCAAATTACATTGTCATGCTTAAAACTGAAAACATGTGGATGTGCAGAAAATTATTTTGAACAAAAGTTACCATTTTCAAAACAGCCCTTAGACGCCTTATCTTATCTTAATCTGTTTACTGGTTACAGACGCTCCTTCTATACAGAAGATTATTGCGTCCTACGCTTAGTCTGAGTCACTGGAGCATTGAGTTTGATGATTAGCCCAATTTTAAATAAGCTTAGGCTAAGCTTTAGCCTAAAGAGTAGTAAAGAGTTAAGACTATTAAGAGCACTCTGTAATGTATTAATTAATATATATAACAAAGTCATAGTATAGTTGAGGTAATTATATACAATTATTCTTATTACTAGTGTATCACCCGTCAAAAATGACAGAAGTTTTCAAAATAAATATATTACAGCTTAAGTCAAGTATATTTAATTTTGAAAAAAATACACATCAGAATAAAAAGTAATGTAATACAGAACTTTTATTTATTTTTATGGAAAGCGTTATCCCCAGAATTCTGCGAATAATTTTCAACGTTATCCCCAGAATTCTGCGAATAACGTTGGACGTTATCCCCAGAATTCTGTGAATGACTCTCGACGTTGATGGGAGAATTCAGTGAACTATTCTCAAAGTTAATTTTGAACATTATTTATCATTATATCATGTATATTAAGTAAATTCACGTTGATTTCTAATAATTATATTATATCTGACCTGAATAAGAAAACAGTACCAGCCTTATTGTTTTTCATATTGATTTTAAGTTTACAATTATATTTTAGACAATTAGACAATGTTAGAATCTGTTCAGTGCCCTGAGCTATTTTTATCTAGCTCTAAGTATAGTCCATTGCCATTGCGTTTTGGATATATGATATAGGCCAATATATTTATCATATATATATATATATATATATATATACATATATTATAGGATTGGCTATTGACTATTGGTACTATTATTAATATTATTAGTAGTAGTGATAGTAATGTAGGCTTTGGCTTTAGGCTTAGACTTGACTTAGTAAGGCTTAGGCATAGGCAAACTATCAGCCACCTAGGGCTAAGGCCTCCGATTAGTTTCAATCATTTTTATCACTAATTATGATTAATGGGGGCCTCGCACAAGAATTTTTCTTTATTTATTCTTTTATTTTTCTATTACATTTTATTTAGGGCCACCAAATTCACTTCGCCAAGGCCAAGGGCCTCCAATTCCTTTAGACCAGTCCTGCAGTAATATAGTTTTTTTACAGTCCATGACGTATTATTGGAGAATATAGGACAATATATTTATTTATAATATAGGATAGGGTATTAGTACTATTATTAGTATTATTAGTAGTACTACTATTAGTGTTAGCAATATTGGCAGTATATTCAATTGCGCCGCTACAAAGGTCGCGTCGCAGTGGGATGAACACGAATCATTTAAATATTATGCAATAACTCAATAACAAAAGATTTAAAATAGAAAAAAAAATTAAAAAGAAAACAAAAAAAAGATTCCCCATCTAAAAGTCGAACCATGCACAAAAAAAATAATAAAAATAATTATTCCACTAGCGAAAATCGAACCCTGTACCACAACGTTAACTGTCCTTCATTCTACCATGCGGCCACGAGGATATGTTGAATTTTTGGCTTTTTAAACTGGGTCTCTATAACCACAGACTTCTGGGGATAACGTTCAACGTTATTCGCAGAATTCTGGGGATAACGTTGAAAATTATTCGCAGAATTCTGGGGATAACCACTCCGTATTTTTATTTTATTCATTTACAAAATTAAAATCGATCGCAGCGCCACCTAACAGCACTACAAATAAAACAAAATTGATCGCAGCGCCACCTAACTATAATTACATCCATACATAGTAATACATACAGTATACAATACACTCTCAATACAGATAACGGCAACGGGAATTATGTATATTGATTATAGTCTGGGCCTAAAAATTAAAAACTTACCTTGTTTGGATCATCATAATAGATACCTAAGGCTTTATTATGTGGTGCAACTATAGCAGCCTCTGTAAATATTTGACCTGCTTGATTGTACGGGCCTTTCTGAAATCTATAAGCTATTATAACCTGTCCAATTGGAGGCTTTCCAGTCCCGACATCGTCCACAGACCTGAAAAGTCCCGAATGAACGAGCAGCACCACAAGTGTGAGAACAATTAACGCCAACAATAGTAGTATAACATATACTAAAAGTACAACCGTGCTTATGCCATCAAACATTTTATAGGCTGAACGTAAATATTCTATAGTTTTATGTTAGCGAGGTCAAGAAATAGTTAATGTACTTGTAATAAATCTATTCACAGTGAGGGGAACACAAATCTGTTGTGATGAAACGTTTTCTTCCGATTTACATGGGTGACTTCCAGTTAAGGAGAGCTCCTTGGTCATGAGTGAGTAGGATTGCCAGATTGGTTTTTTGACGCCATATTTGAAGATTTTGGCTTTTTTTTCAGACGTGTTGGCGTCAAATATGGCTTTTAACCTCTTTCTTGGCTTTTTTATATTAAAAAATATTTTTCAAATTAAAATTAACATAATTTTAATCATGAAACTGTACAAATGGAGCAATTGTATTATTTTTGTGTTTCACAAATGCCCAGGCACCAAAGGGAAAATTACACAGGTAGCAGTCATACATTTGTGACGATTTCTGACGAGGGGGAGGGCGGTGTTTAAGCACTGTGACGTCACATAAAAAAACGCGCAACTTAAATAAAATTTCCAATTTAATATTTGATTCCTTTCAATTTATTTATGGGGGTTTTACATGGCTTCATGCGTTTTAAGTTATTATAGTGCAGGCCTACACTAAATTCTTACTTAGGGGCCTTCCATAAAGTACATCACGCTCCGAAAAAAAAAGGGGGGGGGGTGTAAGAAATTGTGACACTTTGTGACAGGGGGGAGAGGGGGGTCAGGCCATGTGTGATGTCACACATTTTTAAAAAAAAATTATTTATATTTTTTTAGTAGAATTTAAATAGCTTTAAAAATAATGTTCAAAAATTTTGTGAAACATTAGAATTAGTTTAATGTCAAAATAGCATTAAATGCGTATATCCTGAATGTGTTCACAAATCTGAATTGGATGCAGCAGGACTGATATCGAAGGATTGGGAATGGTTTGACAATCATCTTCGCAGCAGCCAATATTTCACCCAAATTGTTAAAATATCAGGACATAAAATGTTGTGACAAAGCACGAAGCTCATATTTCAACATTTTACCTTCAAGATTCTTCCCTTCCTCCAATCCCAATCAACCAAACAGTTGATGGATTCAGAGTTTCAGAAAGAGCAGATGCAGATTCTCATAAATTTCCTTCCTTGTTTGTAGCACACACTCTCAAATTTGATGACATTATGCCAAGATCAACAGGAGTTTTCAAAATACAACCATATGATTACCAACTTATTTGATCGACTTTATTTTGCCTCACAAAATTTTTTTGAAGAAACTTACAGGACAACACAGAGCTCGGGCTCAGGAGAATGTGCCCACCCAAACTGTTCAAGAATCAACTCAGATAAAACGCATCCGTCATTTGAGAATCGCTTCTAAAAGGCAAAGAGAACCCATGGCAGTTATTGCCAGAGGAGAAAATGCTCATACAGAGGCTGTTGTTAGGCTGTTAAGTGACGAGATGAGGACGAGTTGATCTGTCTGCAATTATCCTTCCAGGAAACGATGATGGTGAAAGATTGATGTCAGTCGTACCTATGGATGAACACTTCACTTCACCTTGGTAAGATGATGTCTAGTGAATATTTTTGAATTAAACATAATTCATAGGACCATAATAAACAGATTCAAAATAGCACAAGAGTTGGTCACATAATTTGTCAATTTAGTCTTTTTTTAGTCAAATTGTTTTGTTTCCTTTTTATTATTTAATCACTGGTTGAGGTCAAGTTTCGCTAATCTACTTCTTATCCAGTGTCAATAGAATGCATAATAGGAAGATTATCTAAAACTTGACCTCACCCATTGTAAATTAAAAGGTAGCAGATAAATGATGTGTATTATATAATTGTCAAGTCTAATTTTTGGAATTTTTGTTTTCAAATTCGATCTAGATTGAGTTACTGTTTCATTGAATAATTGTGACAACTGTTGACAATTAACTATTCTACTATTAAAGTCATTTTAATAATCGGATAGTTCTTTTCAGTGGGGATGTACGGGATTTCGGCTCCAGCTCCGGCTAATCCGGAATCCGGCTATTTTTAAAAAATCCGGCTCCGGCTTTGACTCCGGCAGGTTTCACTTCATAAATCCGGCCAGCCGGTAGATTCCTAATTTATATATATACATATATATTCATAGTGGCTCCGGCAAATCCGCAATCCGGCCATTTTAACAAATCTGATTCCGGCTCCGGCCGGATTTCACTTCATAAATCCTGCCAAATTGAGCTCCGGCCTGATTTCAAAATTTTGAATCCGGTACATCCCTACTTGTAAGTGGAAAGTACATATTTTAACACAGTTTAATAGTGAAATTTAATTCAAGTAGCTTATTAAATTAAATATTTTAATTAGGTGTTAATTTTTTTAAAAATTCGAAAGTTTGACGTACTTTGGAGGGGGGGGGTCCCCGAGATTTGTAACAGTTTGTGACAGGGGGAGGGGGTCACAAATGGTCATAAATAGCGTGAAGTACTTTATGGACTGCCCCTTATATGATAAAAATGTTTTGAAAATACGGCTTTTATGGGTGGGAGTGGGGTAGAGCTTTGTGACGTCATATTGGAGGGGGTGACTAAGTTTTTGTGACGACGTGTGACGAATGGGAGAGGGGGGTATGAAGTCTGCCAAAATCGCGTGATGTCATTTTTGGACGGTCCCATACACGTTCTTTTATGTCAACCCCAAGTTAAATATTATAAAGAGAAATACATTTATTAAATTAAGATCGATAAAAAATGTTATGCCATAGATATACACCAATGAGTTGCATTTTGACATTTACATGTCAAAAACTTGAATTCAGAAATCATGAATTAAAGTTTGATATGTCAATGAAAAATAAACCAATTGGCGTATGAAATGTATTATAATGAGCGTAATTTTTTACTCTTTAAAGACGCTCCCACACCCAAGGCATAGCAAACAGGTTACCTTGCTCTCAACGCTCATGAAGCACTATTTAAGTCCATTTGTCATTAAAAACACGGCATTTGTACTTTATACTAGTGTATTACCCGTAAAAAATAACGGAAGTTTTAAAAATGGATATATTTCAGTTTTTGTAATTGTCCCTTTTGCCTGAAAGCCGCAAAGTAAATAATCAGAAAATGTAGAGACCAAGAGAGAAAAATTAAATATCTTTTCGATATTGAACAATTTTATGCGGACGTTTGAAAATAGCGTTTTTTTCGTTGTTGTTTTTTTCAGTATTTTTTTTCAAGGCTATTTTTTTAAAGCGGTGCGCTTTCTAAAATCTAGCGTTACGAACGGACATAGCAGAGTATATATTTTGATTATATATACGAATATATGTGTTATGAGAAAACCTCCAAGCTTATGCTTCGCGTTATATAAGTTTGCATGAATAATAATGATATAATCAGGATAATAGTAAATGCATAGTGAATTACACACAGCATAAGG
The DNA here is from genome assembly GCA_944989445.1 of Ampullaceana balthica. Classification (NCBI taxonomy): domain Eukaryota; kingdom Metazoa; phylum Mollusca; class Gastropoda; family Lymnaeidae; genus Ampullaceana; species Ampullaceana balthica. Next base: position 761,051 of record CALYLW010000200.1, read on the forward strand.
TGATACTACAGCAAAGAAGTTTGAAGTTCGAAGTATTAACAAATATTGCTGAGGAGTCAGCCGGACGTCAACTTGCGCATTGAATAGTGCGCACCAATTATGAGTGCACCAATAATACAGCACAGTGCGTTAAAAATAAATTATGTGACTGTAATGTGATCCACATCAAGCACATCTGTGATTTGACGCAGTTCAAGCTTCATTGATGATTATGACTTGTCAGTTTATTCGCCCATTTGTCCATACATTATTACCACAACATTACCAAAACAAGTAAAAAAATAAAATGTAATTTTTACACATGTTAATAAGAAAGAACTATTCATTTTGCATGAAACGTAGTAAGAAAAGTTTGTCACAGGAAACAGAAAGATTAAATTATCAACTGCTAATCATATTTACAATTTAATATAAACGTGTTAGTAACTCACATAAACGTTTTTATTATTGTCAAGTCAGCACCTTTTCAAGATCTATTATGACTTGTCAGTTTATGCGCCCATTGGTCCATACATTATTACCTTTACATTATCAAAATCATGTAAATAAAAAATTGTAACTATTTACAAATTTGAATAACAACGAACTATTTATTTTGCATGAAACCTTTGAAGTAAAGTTAATCACTGGATAAAAGAAAATATTAAAGTATCAACAGGTAATCGTATATAAAGTTTAATATACACGTTTAAGGAATTCTAATAAACGTTTTCATTATTGTCAAGTCATCACCCCTTCCAGTTCTATCTTAAAAGCAAAGATATTTTTTTATTCCAAATTAGTCTAAGACGCATTAAAATATTACATGTAAATAACAATAAAAAAAAACAATTCTGGGGATGAGTCCCATTTTTAAATATGTTATTTTTTTAAAACATACAAATATGCAATCTCAAAGTGTATAAAAGAAAAACAAACGCTAAACTGAAGCATAAGTTGGCACATTTCATTTGCAGTAATAAATAATGGCTTTGTAGTTCAAAACGCATCGAAACTTGACAACCAAACGACAACCAATTGTAAATTTCATAAACCGAAAAACGAATGTTATATGTTAATATAGAACTCGCTGGGGACAGACACAGATGGAGACAGGTGTTGACTGCCGGGCTAGAAGCAGGAGAAAGAGACCTGCGGCAGGTCGCAGACGCGGACCGCCAAAAGAGGAAAAGGAGAGCTAATCAGACAACCACAGGTGCTGCCTTTCAGTGCCAGAAGTGTGGCAAAGGCTGCCATTCGCGAGTGGGCTTGTACAGCCACAACAGAAGCTGCAGGGCCACGAGCGAGGTTCCCACAGGAGCACAGAAACTTCCGTCGTCTCACGAGACATAAGGAAAGCCAACCAACAGAACATTAAATTTATAATTACGTACGTAATATTGACATGGACACATACACAAAAACGGACATTTAATAATAATAATAATAAAAAAAATTAATCACATCAAATAAAACATGGCTCTTTTTACTTCGTTCCCTTCACACATTAATAAAAGCTCAACTAATGACGTCACGTCACAATATTTTATGGCGAGAAACACATTTTGTTAATCTCGAAAGCAACATTTTTACTTCAATATATATATTTTTTTTTGGGAGTTACCTCACATAGCATCACGGACAGACATGACAGACAGGCGTGACAGAGATTGCAAATTACGTATATTGATATATTATGGCTGGTAACGATTAAAAAAAAATTGTTCGATTAATCTGTCAAAATTAATGATGCTACATGTGGAAGAAAATTAGCAGCCCAGAGCCTAATGCTCTTCATGGGTCTTCCCGGAAACCCCCCTCAGCTCTCTCGCCCCCTAACGATTCTATGCTTTTGTTCGAAGATCTCAGTCGATTATCTGTGAAGGCAAACACTGTCAGTGTCATTTCGGAAACAGTAGATTGAATCCTTGTACTTATCACCAGACTAGTTTTACGGTGCATCCCCCTGGAAACGTCGACGTACCGCAGCTTGAGAGGCCGAATTATTATTATTGGCAAGAGAAGGCCCAGTTCTGCCATAAACAATCGCCTGATGACTCAGCTGCTGGCCAGATCTTAACTAAATGACCACTTTCCGGAGAGGTGGATCCAGGGCTGGGCAACCGAAAAATGGCTAGAAAAGTTTACCAGTTTATGCCGCGCCCGAGTAAAAGCGATCCCTGGTGAAAACTAACTCTTAACGATCGGACACTCGTCATCCAGACAAGGGCTGAGCACTCTGCCACACGGATTTACTTTCTAAGACTCGACAAAAGAAGGGATATCGGTGGCACTGGGGGCGGGGGGTGCGGCCCGCACCGGATGACACCATCACAAAGGGTGACACCAAAGTGTAAAATTATGCATGGCCCCGTTATTTGGCACTGGCAGACCCGGGAGTAAGTCTATGGGGGGTAAATTGTGAAGGGGTGACACCATGACCTACCGGCCTACCGCACTGGGTGACACCAACCCTAGTGACTAGTGACGCCTCTGCTTATACTTATAAGAAATCCCCTTTTACTCTAATGTTAAGAGAGAGGCTGGTAAATACCTAAAACTAACATAGTCTATCATTCCAGTAATAATTTTACCTATTTATGAATAATTTATGTAATTATAATATTTATTAACATTATATTTGTTTAATTTATTCTAAACATGTGATATCTTATTGAAGTTGAAGATTTGTTTTTGTAAGCAGTACACATGTGTAGCTGATTTAGGAAACGAGATGCAACACATTAACTTTAGCAAATCAACAATTGCTATTTAAATTAATATTACACACATAATTAAAATGTACTAGTAATAAACATTTTACATGAAAACTGTCTTTAAATTGAATCTTTTGATGTAGAAATTGAAATCAAATGGCGCACCACTTTGGAAAATATAAAAAATCACCCCGGAACAGTTACTACATACAGAATGTTTTTAATTAAAAAAAGCATAACAAAGTTTTTAAAATTATTGCCTTTTAAATATTACAAAAAGGCACACAGATGTTAATAGCTTTTAGCTAATGTTTATGTGTATGTTTATTTCTTCATATTTAACAAAATAAAAATTACATAAAAGAATTAAAAATATTGAGTGTAATCCATTCTTAAATTAAATTAACACTGATTAATCATAATTTAAAGTTCATTTCTCTTTAATGATATTAGAGATGTTAACTTTCAAAGGATCAAAATAGTTTATAAATGTAATATTCTTATTATTTTATTACTATATTTAACAAATTATTCAATGCTTTATTTAAATTTCAAAGAAACTCATTTAAATTAGGTGACATCTCAAATTTAAGCTAACAAGTTTATTGTTTAAGAGAAAGTCAAATTAATTATAGAAATTTGTAATTATTAATGATTTATTATATAAGTCGATATATTTTTAGTAAATATATTATTTTTAAAAATTTAATAAAGTTATTAATTTGTTTACGAACAACTGAAAATATAATATCCGTTTATTTTTGTTATTGAAGTGAATATCCTCGAACGACTCAAATTGAAATATATATTATTTTTAAAAAAATAGATGAGGTGTTGTTTAAGTATGGTGGGGATCAATGTTCCCTTTAAGCTGCGCAGATATCCGACTGATGCTGCGCAGCAGTTTGAATTACAGCGCAGCAAACTTTGTAAAATATTGCGCAAAAAATTGATGTCGTGCAACTTTGCACACCAGTTTTTTCACTTTGCACACGGACCAACGAACCTTAATTACACATTTATTATAAGTAGATATTCACAAATACCAATAGTCCACAACTTATTTTTTAGTGATATATCAGTTTGCTATAAAGCTGAAGAATTGTGTGAGATGGTAGGAAAATGTTTGAAGTTTAAAAATGTTAGTAGCAGTGATAAATAATGTCAATGAAAGCATTTTGACAAGAAGCTGGCAAAACATTTATTCCCATTTCTGCCCCCCAAGAAGAAAAAAAAGCTACCTATTCTTTTAAAAAAAACTTTATTTGCAAAATAATGCGGCAGTGATGATATATAAATAAAAATCTATGACACAATTTATCAATGTTGTTATCACTATTAATTATAAACCAATCAAATTAATAAATATTCAGTGCCAGTTATTAGAAAATGTAGATAAAATCAGACATGTATCAGTTTTGAAAGCGTCATTTCATAAATTATGCTTAATTTTACAATTGTTTTACATAAAATTATTATTAGAATTAGATCAATAAATAGTGGTAAATAGAACAAACTTTTGTTTAATAATAAAAAAATGAATTTACAAGTAAAAATAGAGATCTGAGATTCAAATATAAAATATAAATACATAATGCCCTTATTACAATATAAATTTATATTCCTCCTTTTATAAGACTTGGCTTGTTTTGACGTGACATCACTAGTGACTATTAAAAAAGATGAACTTATATACACAATATTATTTACTCATTTAGGCATGTCAGCTCAGAAACTACAGATTTGCTCAATGCTTATATTATTGAATCCAATTTGATAAATATATTAAGGCCAGTGATCTTCAAAACATGAGCAGTGGCTTCCTCAAAAAGGAAAGATGTAAAATTGTTAGTAAATTTTGGCAGCTGTAATGATGAATCCAAGTCTTAAAATATTTTTTTTCGGTTTATATGCCCAGTATTTAAAATAAAATTGTGATATCACTGGAATAATCCTGGCTACCAATTCACTTTTTTTGTGTGTGTTTAATTACATTTTATGTGCTTTAAATTAACATTCAAGCTATTTTAACTTATTGATTTAATTTATAAACTTTTCACATTCCTAACTGTGAATAATCAAATATTGCTAATTAAGAAAGTAGATTTTGTTTCACATGCTAAAATTATTGGGATTGAAAATGACAAAATTAGAAAACTATCGTCTAATACAGTGCTTCTCAAACTTTTGTAACTTCTGCGGACCGGCAGCGGATGGCTCACGGACTGGCACCGGTCCGCGGACCACCACTTTGAGAAGCACTGGTCTAATAAAACAGAAAAAAAAACCAAAAAACAATGGGTCAAATTGAAAATTTTAAAAATCTTTAGGGCAATCTGAGCGCTTAAGCTTTTTAATATTTTACTAAACACAGCAAGTAGTTAGGATGATGAGAATGGTGCTTGTCAATCATGACAGAGACAAACAACAACTAAACACATTTTAAAACTGAGTGTACATTAAAATTGCTACTAAAACATCGACTAGAATTAAGAATGATAAAATAAATTAATACTTTTCCAATTTCCTCTCACTTTTTTAAGTTAAATAAATATAATTGTTTAAAAAAGTGTTACAATCATTATTAGCCATTGCGCCTTGTCGACAAGATGAAGAAAAAAATACAATAAATATAAGGTCTACTTCCGACTCCCTCTGGTAATAGTGCTAGATCTTTCTTCAACCTTTCCTGCACTGGCTTTTCTTTTGAGACTTGTGATTGAGTCACTTCTTCTACTTCTCTCACTGGCTGAGCCTGATAAAATGGGCTGAGACCAGCTAAATCTCTGTGAAGACACTGGTTGTTTTTCTTTGTATGTCCCTATTAGTCTGCTGTTCTGCTCTGCTATCTGCTGCATCTGATGGACAGTTTTAGCAAAACTTCTTGGAGACTCATCTTTAACAGCAGAACTTGAATAGGGACTGGCATTAGATTTTCTTGGTCGGAGATTATATGGTGAACTCTGTCAAAAGACATAATAGCCAAAGGTATGATTTCAGTTTAAAGCTGCTACTATCTATATTACATGGTCTAAATTAAATATACTCAAGAAAATAGCAACATACTTGAAATTAGCTGAGCTAAAATTATAATTGTTCATTATAAAAATTAAAAAAAATTAAATGCAAGAAATTATGGTTATTTATTGACAATCGGTCAATAAGTGACTGTTAAATAACTAAAATTAAAAAAAAACAACAAAGAAAATAGTCTTGACAGAAAGCAAATTAATACATAACAGATGTCAACTAACAGGATTTGATCCCATTTGACTGTGTGAACTTGGTGCAGCAGTTTTAGACTCATTATTACCTGGGAAGTAAAGGTAATATACAAGTAGTTATTCATCATTATCTGGGGAGTAATAATAATGTTAGAGCATTTTAGAGAGAGCTAGCAGAACTCATCACAGTTACTCCTCATGGAAGAATAATTTTTTGGAGTTAATGATATTGCTATGAGAAATTTTTTTATTGAATGTTAACAAAAATATAACAGCTAATTCAAATATAAAAAACATGTTGGGGGCCGTCCATAAATTCCCTCACGCTATTTTTGACCATTTTTAACTCCCCCCATCACAAATCTGGGACTAAAGTACGTCACATTTTCGAACAAATATTTTGTCTTTATTAATAAAAAATATTAAAATTTAAAATAAAACACTGACGTCACACATGGCCAGACCCCACACCCCTGACACACTTTCTCTTACCCCCTCCCCCCCCTCTGGAGCGTGACGTACTTTATGGACGGCCCCTTTGTATATTTAAGGTGTTGAAATCTATAGCTATGATGTTATACTATTAAGTATTTATGCCATAACACAAACAGTGGATAGAACATAGAATTTATGTGGGTCATCCAAAAATAATGTTAAGCCGTTCAGTACAATGGAGAGACATCCATAATGTGGACTGACCTGTCCCATAGACAGAGTTTTCCAACCAAGATTGAACGCTGGTGCAACGATCTATCATAGGAATAGCCTTCCGCAGTTCATACAATTCACATAGAAGAGAAATATCTGGTTGGTTGGATTCTGTCTGAAAAATATGAAGGATCCTCAAAATTAACCCATATGGTATCAAATACTGACCCATCTTTTCAACCATGTAGTTGAATAGCCATTTTTATCAGCTGTATCATGCTGTTAAAACCTATAATTAGGCCTGTCAACGGGTACCTGGGTATGCTGTAAAATACGTTCAACATGAAAAGGCTTAAAAAGAAATATCTGTCAACCGAAAATTAAACATGTTCCCGACAAACTTCTATGTATTTTAATATACCTTTTTTCTTGGAACATGAAACAAAAATCATCTAACACAAAAAGGTTTTGTTTCTTTGAATTGTTCAAATGAGGAAAATAGACCGCTACCCCAAGATTTAGGAAAGGCAGGAAACGACAGAAATAACCTTGGCTTTGAAATATACCGACATCATTGAGACAAGCCAATGTTGTTTATCTAATCCCCCCCCCCAATCCTTTCTCCACTACCATCCCCACCATTTAATAAAAAGATACAAAAATAACTATTAAAACAAAAATAAATGTGGGCTGGGTCCGCTGAGTAGAGGCACCACTCGGAAAGTTTGGATAATTAAAACAGTTGTCAGCTTTGAACTAGAAATAACCCGCCGTTTCATGAGACGACTACCGCCCTTTATCTTTGAAAAACTTTGTTTACACCAAAAAAAAATCACTTTAGCACCCCTCTACTCATTGTTTTTACACCACTGTACTATAGCAGTATTTCAATGTCATCATTTTTACATCGCAAATTCATTGCATCTAAATTCGCATTCTCATAATAAACTAGATTTTAAAAAATTAATTTGATCGATTAAAATTTAAGAAAACTCTTTAAATTTGTTTTTCTAATTTATTAATTATTTATATATTTTGTTACTTACATACTTTTCCCTCTTATTATTATTATTTATTTAGACGTGCATACGTAAACAAAAAAGGTTTTTCTTCTTTATTTCTAGCATAGCACAACGAATTTGCTGTGTTACGTCACAAAATTTGGGAGCCCTGTAATTACAGCAACTTAACCAATTTCGCTAAATAATGAATCGCTACTAAACGGGATCTATATATGCGTTTTAAAAATATAATTAATCGAAAGTGATAGATTAATCACTTAAATTTTTCTCGATTAATCAAACAAATTTTTTAAAATCAGTACCAGCCTAATTTATGGCTCTACCAGCCAGCAGGATTTATGAAGTAAAATTCTGCCGGAGCCGGATTTGTAAAAATGGCCGGATCCCAGATTTGCCAGAGCCATGTATGTTAATAGCGGGCATGACCGCAAAAATTTGAGGTGTTTCGAACGGGTACCCGGGAAGCCGTTTTCAACAATATCGACAGCCCTACCTATCTATATATATAATTCTCTTCGTGGTTGGACCCTGCGAGGCAACAAGAAGCTGCATGTGCAACAGATAATAATTTTAGAAAGCAGCGCACCAAATTACTGCACCAATGCATCAAAAGGTGTGCAAATTAAATATGCGCTGTAAAAAAAAATTATATGACGTCATTGTTTTCGCTGATATTTTAATTTTGGAAAGGGGAACAATGTAAAAAGTTATAAAATACTTTGTGTGCATTTCAGAAAGTTTAATATTTCGTATTGATCAAACAAGGACAAGTTAGTTGGGCTTTTGAAAAAGGCCCTAAAAAAGCGCATTAAAGGGGTAAAAGAACTCTCCATGAACAAGTCTGCGGCGTATGCTACGCCGTGGGGCGTCTAGTAATTAATAATTATTTGATGTTAAAAGATTTTCTATAAAAAAAAGTTAAAGTTTCTTTCACACTATTTTTTCAAAACTAGTTAAAGCTTTTATTTTTGGTTAAAATATAAAAATCTAAATCAACAGTAATCAACAGGTTTAGAGATTAAGCACTGAAAGAAAAATGATTACGAAAATATTCCCCATCTAATCAACAAGTCTAGTCCCAGTTCACCAATTAGCCAAGCTTCACTCATGGATAATCTGAATTTTCTATCATTTCCTGATTAGAAAGGTGCATTTTTTAAAAGGTCACTAAATGATGAAGCATAAAATTTCTTCGCGTTCAAATATCTTTCTACCTACATTTGACAGTGTAACATAGCTTTCAGTATCATCTTTTTCTGCATTTTCTGGTAAGATGTAAGTTTTGTCAGAGTCATCATCACTACCATCATGACTGCTATCACTGGTGTAGTCACTGTCAGTGGAGTCTGCTCAGAGAGGAAATGGTTATAATGATCAAGTATTGATAATTAAATACAAAATAAGATTATGTTTTTTTGATTAGTCAACCTGATTTTTATTAAATTTATACGTTCAATCAAAACAACAGTAATAGAACAACCTAGCCACTATTCCTTTTGCATAAAGTCTAGTAAGTAGAGATGATTCAGAGTTATGTATTAGAGCAAGGGTGGCAAGACCTGTAGGAACTGAGATCCATTTTAAAATATTAAAAAAAATTTGACACCCGCATTGAAGCACTATGGGTCATTAAACATGGCTTAGACATCTTAAAGTAATCCTTGTAACATATCCTAGCGAGCCACGATGTGAACACAGAAGAGCAAGCTGTTTGGCCCGTGTTGCATCAGAGAATGTGTTTTATTTTACACTAATCCATTTATGAGAAGTGTAGTATTCCATCAAAATGTAAGAGTTTTGCATATAAAAGAGTCGATTTATTTATGCATCAGTTAGAATGTTAGTCTAGTTACATGTACCATTTAGAATTGGTATACTTAGTTACGCATCAATTTAGATATCAATTCTTTTTATTTAAAATTATTATCTTTATGCATTGATTGCATAATTAAAACTTTCCTCTGAGGGTACATTTTATGACAAAGCAAAATTACCTTCTTTGCGATGAGCCTCTTGTTTTACCGATAGCACAGATCCTGAGTTATCTAGTTTGAAATATATAATTGGTTGACTAATAGCAATGATTAAAAAAAAAGAGAAATATTCAATCTAATTTAACCCTTGATTAGACCCTAATTGGAAATAAACCAACAGATCCACCATTAATTTATTTTCATACTGGAAAAAACCTTGTCCTATGTAGCTTGTTATGCTGGCTGATATCATTTAGTATGAGATTGTGACATGTTTGACAAGAATATTAATGGTGATTAATTTTCAATGCTTCTTAGAAAATCAGTTCACAATGAGTATATTTATTCATTTTGTTTAAAATTAATCCAGTTCTAATAATGTATTGAGACAGAGACTAACAGTATCAACCTATCTACCTGAAAATTGTAACTCTACTGACATTGAAGCATAAAAATAAAACAATTTCTTTACCAGTTATGAACCGGTTGATCTGAGAATTTTGTTTCTTGATTTCCACAAGGAGTTGGTTATTCAAGGCATTCAGATCTTTATACAGGTAACTACACACTGACAGTGTGATCAAAGACAGCAACATGGACACTCGACGCAGCATTTTCTGCAGCCAGTAAAGTTGTTCCTATGAAGAAAAATGTGGAAAGATAAAGAAGGAATAAATGAAAAGAAAGTCAAATACTATGAAACCATAGTCAGTCTCTGTGCTGTAGTTGGATTCATTTGCAAATAAAGAAAGGAATATTCCAGAACATGAACAGACAGTCATAAATCGAAACATAAACATGCCTATGGGCCACATAATATGCTCTGACGGGTGCCCACAGGCAGTAGTTTGCCCACCCCTGCACTAAAATATAACAAAAATGGTACTGAAAACACTTCCTAAGTGACATGCCAAAACTGGTTTACCAAAATATACTTACACTGTTAACATCACCAGAGGAATAGAAGCCAGCTATCCATTTAATTAAAGTCTGTTCCATGATTACATTTATAGTCATTATAAGAAACAGCCATATTCTTGCACCTGTGGGGTCAAGATGTTCATCAAATGTTATAGAAAATATTTATTTACCACCCAACTAAAGGCAAAGAGATCCTAGACTTTAAGAGAGTTAGAGCAAAGAAAAGAGTAAAATGAGTCTACAATCTTGGAAGATACATAATAATCTTCATGATTCATAGTTTCGTAAAGGGTGGTTTTGAATGATAAGGAAAAATGTGCTGAATGAAAATCCAAGCATAGAATTAAACAGAGAGTGGCCATCCTAGCTAGCATGACACTATACATAGGAGTTTAATGCTACAACAAAACAAAAAAGTAAAAATGGTGTCATATAAAATTTAAAATTACATAAACAAAATTGATTTACATTGTAATAAATATTTTTGCCAGTAAACATTAAGGCTTGGATACAGAGACATTAACAAATTTTATTATTAGGAACAGATTAGGATAGTATAATATAAAATAACTTTAAACTTCATAAATAAATCACAGCAATATGTAAGTTTTAAAAATTCTTACAGAAGTAACACTTTTTACAAATGCATTATCTTTATTCATTAAACGTAGAAAGCCGAGAGGATGTAAACGAATTTAAATTGAACAATCGAAAGCAAATTGAAAATTTAAAAATGATTAACTATTAGTACCTGAACAAAAAGAACTTTAAGTACCTGAAGTGCGTGCAGTTGATGTCAATAGGTAGCACACAAGTACTGACATCAGATAAAAGAAAAGGGAATAAAAGCCAGAAACCTCTCCTAGAATAGTTGTCTGTAGTTTGGCCAGTTGATTAAAAAGGTCTCCAATGATCTCTCTTTGTTCTTGGGTAGATTGCTAAAACACCCAACATTAAGAAAATTACAAAATTAACATCCAATACAGGTGAAATATTTAAATAATCATAATAAATTTATAAGTTACTAGCAGATCCCTCTCGTGCATTGCAACGATCTCAGTAAAAAGGAATATATATAAATAAAAAAGGAATTACATTAAGGGTCACCGGGCCCATCAGTTTAACATTTGAAGTTCGAAAATCTGTTCAATTCAATCAATTTCATAACAAATATATAAATATATTTATCTATATTTCTCAATATCATGTAAAATTGAATGGGGAATACAATATTAAAAGTTTAGCAAAAAACACATTTAGGGCCCCCAGCCCTGAGGAAATGGACATTAGGAGTTCAGTGACCTATAGTAATTTAATATAGACTCTTAACAAGTGTGGTTTTATAAACTTTTATTATGTGCCTAGTGAACACCAAAAGAAATAAGAAATGGATGCCAAGAAAACTTGTGTTTGGGAGAGAAAAGCCAGCACTTAGCAATTGGAGATAAAAATCATGGAAGAACCCAACAAATTAAGGAGCGAAAGTAGTAATGGTTGCACAAAGTCTACCGTTGGATAATCTTGATCGAAAGAGAGACAATTCCCTTTTGTGAAGGTGGCAAAGGGAATGACAAGACTGTATGGTTTTGGCTTGCAGAAAGTCTCTCACAGTTATAGTAGAAAAAGGCTCCTATTTATTACTATTAGTCTGGATCAGGGGTTCCAAACCCCGTGCCCGCGGGCACCATGGCACCCGCGGAACGATTCGTATGTGCCCGCCACTATTGGACAGAGACATAATTTTTTCATAAACATTCTCTCGTGCATTTCCCACATATGAAGAAAATGCTAGGTATCAATGAATTAAACGGGTCATTGTCTAATAAGCATCTTCAAGTGGTTAAAAACAGTTTGAAGAGAGATTTTTGCAGTTTACACATATCGAGCCAATTGTTTCCTTCTTTGTCAATCCTTTTACATGCCAAATAAATGTAATGGAAATGTCCGCATGTATTGCATATTTTGCTCTCAAGGTAAGACAGAAAACTAGAGTTAGAAATTTTGGACCTTAAAAGAATGATATTTTTGCTAAACTCCTTAATATGAGATGACTTTTGGAATACAGTGGACAGATAAAAGTTCCCATTTTTTGAAAAAAGCGGCATATAAAATTTAATAATTTTTCGGTTTGAGATATTTATGTGAATCATTGTTTTCAAACATGAACTTAATAAAATCAAGATATAGATCTCGACTCACTGATGAGCATCTTTATGATTGTTTGCTAACAGGATTATCGTCATACTCTCCTAATTATGAGACACTAGCCAATAATATGCAATGCCAAAGATCACATTAACATATTGATATATCTTTTTCTAAAATGTTTTCTTTGTTTTTGTGTTGTTTTTTTTGTTTACTTTGTTTACGTTTAGTAAATACATTTCTCTTTGTGTATGCAATTTGAATAATAATTTTATTATTTTGAAACATTTTTGTTTATTATTTATTAATAAATTATGAATATAAGAAAATAAATTATGGGAAAATGAGAAGTTATGGAAGGAGTTTGTCGATTAAAAATAGGTGGTGCCCGCCAACCTGCAGATATTTTAGAATGTGCTCTAGAGTTCAAAAAGGTTGGGAACCCCTGGTCTGGATCAACAAGAAACAAATGAAGACAGATCCAAAAAGTCTATGTATAATTGTGCTTTGTTGAATGTGATGGTGTGATGAATAAAATTTTATCTGAGGTATAAACATATTTTCAGATGTTTTAGTACCATTTAACAGTTTAAATGTGAAGATACCTTCAGGTCTTCAAATAAAATTCGAACATTTTGTGATGATGAATTGATGATGTCACTGAGGCTATATGCCTGAACAATCAGCTTTTCTTGATTTTTAATACTTTGGTTTTGGGAAGACAGCATGTCTTTCTGTAGTTGTTGGGACATTTCAAGCTGCTCAGTGACCTACACAGAAGAAAATCAAATAAATGTCTGAAAGCATCAAATAAATAAATAACAATTCCAAGGCAGTTCCCAGTATGTAATTAATTTGACGTGATTTGCAGGACAATAATGAAGTTGTTAGAAGCATTTTTAATGTTTAAAGAAGCATAAAAAAATTTCAAAAATGTATTTGATAATAATATTTAAAAATTAGATGGACTGAACATTTTATTTATTCATGTAAAAATTGCAATGGCCATAGACAGCTTGATTATTGTAATACTAGCTGACCCGCGGCGTAGAATACGCCGCTAATGATTTAGTGATGGGTGAAGACTTCCTGAAAGACACAGTTGTCAAAATGGGGTGGGTTTGGGCAAACGACTGTGAGTGAATGAAAAGAAGGAACTCTGGAGAGACTCGCGGCGTATCACCCGTAAAAAATGACGGAAGTGTTCAGCTGAAATCTATTTATTTTGAAAAAATGCACTTTTTTAGGGCGCCTACGACGCCCACCTTTTTCAAAATCCCAACTAACTTGTCCTTGCTTGATCAATACGAAATATTAAACTTTCTGAAATGTACAAAAAGTATTTTATAACTTTTTACATTGTTCCCTTTTTACAAAATTAAAATATCAGCGAAACAATGACTTCATATAATTTTTTTTCCAGCGCATATTTAATTTGCACACTTTTTGATGCATTGGTGCAGTAATTTGGTGCGCTGCTTTCTAAAATTAGTATCTGTTGAACATACTTGCAGCTTGTCTCGCAGGGTCCGACCATGAAGAGAATTATATATATAGATTGTAATTATTTATTGTAAAAACTACCAGCACTGAAATAGGAAATGTAAACAAACATTTTAAAATGCTACAAGTTAATGAAATTTAACTTTATAATATAAGTACTTTGTTTTATCCCTGATTTATGCTTAGCTCAGTGAAATAAGTGGGCACCATGGTAATAAATGTTTAATAGCGTGTAAAGAATGAGGTAAAGGCAAGAATATATTTCACATTAAATACTATCCAATTGTATTAAAAAAACATTGCTAACACTTAAATGCAAATTTAACATGATAAAACATTATATTTTTTGAAGTGATAGTAATTAATAGTTTTGAAAATTAAATCATAAACCAGTAGATTCAACATAACCAAATTGCTGTATCAACTTAAAAAAATTAATGTTAAACATTCTTCAGAAAGTTTGAAATAAGGAAAACAAAAACAGCTCTCTCAAAACTTTTTTTTTATACCTGAGAACTGGTGACAGTCAGACGGTTAATTGTCAGCTCTGTCTCCTCCTGCCACACCTGAGCCTGGAGAAAGTAGCAGATATTTTGAGTGTGCGTAAAGAATGTTGTAAATGAGCTGCGGTCAGCTTCATTCATGTTCTGAACACAGGCTGTTATTTCTGTAGCATCATCACATTCATAACTTGTTCGTCCCTGGATCTGGTACCAAGAAATATAAAAATCAACAATTAAAAGTTTGCCTGCAAATGTAAAAAAATCTTTGAGCAATTAAAATGGTCTTGGGAACAACTTAGCACAATCTTTAATGACTTCACAGAATCTTTGCTACATATACTTAAGGCTTTCAAATTTTAATTTTCTTGTATGTGTAGAATGAGGTTTTCACATTATTTAAGAAATTATTTTCAATTTTAAAAACTTTCTAAAAGCCTATGCAACTCTTAGAATAATTTAAGTAATAACATATTTATCCGTAAGAATATTAAAAAGCTTAAACAAAGCTAACCTGTAAAAAGCAGTTAAGGTAAGCAAGAGCTAGACGTGTTTGAGTTACATCACTTAAACGTTTGCATTCGGTTTTTATTAAGGTCATAGCATTGCGCCAGCACAGACCATACTTTGGCATCTCAGATTTTCTTTGAATAAGCTCTAATTGTTTTCTTCCTTCTTCAAATCGCAAACTGTCAATTTCAGTACGATGGGCGGATGTGTATAGTACAAAGTACACAGACAATATAAAAATACTTCTTAAAACATTCATATTCATGGTCATGACGATGCTAATTTATGACTTCCTGATGAGTTTATCTTTGTTTTGTCAAGTAGTCCTTAGCCTTAAGTGTCTACAGGTAGGACCTAGTTATTTGAAAAAGCCGAAAATAAACATGAATTATAAATAAAATCAAACAATCATAAACAAAAGACAATTTCTACTTAATAATTAGCCTACTTAATTAACTTATGACTTATGTGAGGGGTGTCCAAAGTCTAGCCTGCGGTTGTGGGCCAAATGACAAATGGGCAATCCTCCAAATCCGGGTCCCAAATTATTTTGTGTGTTATCACACGGAAAAGTCTGTTATAAACAATTATGTCATTATTGATGCCAATTTGTTAATCAGTGCATATTTCAGCGTATTTTCATAAATTCTTTTTTTTTGGCTCTCCACAGTAAATAGTCTGATCGTGATGCGACCATTTTGTTTATTTATCACTGCACTTGCCGGATTGTCCAAATAAGATGCCAAATGGAAATTTCTCACTTACAAACAAACAAAATAAGAATAAAACATTTAGTAACGAAATAAAAAATGAAATTGTCTTTAAATTATTTATTTATCTTCTGAGAATATTAAAATAGATGAAAAATACCTTTTAAAAAAAATATTTCAGTAACTTCAGTAAATAAATTTATTTTAGCATGGGTCGAGACAGGTAAAAAACATCTGGCTAGGTAAACAAAATGGACGTATCGTGACCAGATTATGTATTATATATATAGAGCCGAAAAAATACTTAGAAATCAAAATTAAAAAGACTCACAAATTAGCGCTGTAATAGCATAATTAGGTACTTTGACAGAAAATTTAAATGAAGTCCAATATGCTTAAATAATATATCATTTTAAAGGGCTTGCTAAGACCTTTTCAACAACACCTGTTTTGTCTTTCTATCTGTTATAGAAGTGGAGTTATGATTTTTTTTGGTCAATTTTTTTTGCCCCTTATATAACCTATATAATTTATTCCAAAACTTGTGACCCACATTTCAAAATTCTGTACTCTTTCGCTCACAACTTTTTTAATTTTAGAGATATAGGTATCAAATTTTCAGGAAACATTCATAATCCATTATACAAAACAATGAATAAGAAATGTTTCAGGTAAATCAAGATTTTGAATTTTTTAATAAATATATTTAAAGGCACATTGAAAAAAATGATGTTGAAAATTAATGAAAATTATAACAAAAATACAAATCAGTTCAAACATTTGTATGCCTATTGTATTTTAATTGATTTAATGGTACAATTACATCAATAACTATATTTAAATGTTTGAAGGGTAAGTATTTGACTTTAAAATAAAATTTAATGCAAATTATTAAAAATTATTTGCTAAAATATACCACACCGACAACGAGGTCTGATTACTAAAATTTCAAATTAAAATGAACAAATATTTGAAGATTTAAGTATCAAATTAAAAGATAAGAACATTTTCCCTATCATTTACTGAGTAAATAACTTATATGCAAATATCTCTGTATGTCATTCATAAGCTTTGTCATTGTCTTTGTCAACTATTTGGCGATTAAAGGAATTCCAAGTTCTGCAACTGCAATGGAATATTATTATTATATCTTGTTGTTATACCCATTATTAATTATGTTCTTAAATTAAATTAATAGTATTTGAATTTGATATTAATAGTATAAGTATAAGTTATAAGACTGTACTTGTAATATTAATAAGTATAGTAATTATATAATATAAATAAAATAATAATTAATATTATTTAATTAATTGTTACTAAATTACTTTTCCATAACCAAATAAATTTAAGAAAATGTAACAAGAAAAAACATTACATTACTGAATTACTGGCATCTTCCTATAATTTATTTAGTTCTGTACTAAAATTAATAAAATATATCATATATTAATAAGAGTATTAAGAGTAGCGATTACCAACAACCCACTTAATATTTTCTATATAAGGGGAAGTGACTCGATGACGATCTGCATTTTCTTCATTTTAAGCTAAGCTCATAACACTTAGAAAAATCATAACTTTTTATACCAGTATAATCATAAATACAAAATCTAATAATGCAATTAATAAATTAAAAACGTAAGACGTAAGTTCTCACGAGATATTTAAATTTTGCTGTGAAATAATATACGACTGTCGTGTAGAAACTGCAGGATTACCTTTAGTAGACCTTAAACTAACTAAGACTAAATCATAGTAATTTGTAATAAAAGTTGTAATACTAGTAAGCCTACTTAGTACTAGTCTAATGACTCTTAACTCTAAATGAAAATGATACGTTTAAGCAAGGTTTACAATAATTCACAGTGACAGTGTTGAAGTTGAGTGTAAACACTGAGTGTTACAAGTACACGCTTCACACTTCACTGTTTACTAACACTACCATAACAAACTACCAAACATAACAGACCAGAGTCAAGACTTTTACTTTTACCTCTCAACAGCGAGACTGAGTCAGTCACTGAGACTATTACTATTAGTAATTAGTACCATAACCACATGTTACATAAAATCTAAAAAAAAGAAGAAAAAAAACAAGGCCGATCAAAACATGTTTAGACTTGCACTGTGACTGTCTATTTTCAGTCCACACTCTATAATAATTAATATTACCTACCGCCACTAAGCCAACTGTTACCGAGGTATTTTTTGCTTTCGTGAATTTCCGATTTTTATTCGTTTTTGTTTTCAATTTCCCATTTTTGTTTTTAACTTAACCTCCCTCCTTTTTTCTCAGCGGTTCTAGAAAAGGGTAACTTTTAAACGGTGATTAGCTTTAAATTACCCCGTGAATACGGTCGGCTAATTTTCTCATCTCGCGATATCACTAGAAATTCCGGAATCAAATGCATCTTATTTTTATTTAATCAACTGGATATTTATCCAATGAAAAAAAACAAATAAATTTTCTATTGATATATATATATATATATATATATATATATATATATATATATATATATATATATATATATATATATATATATAATTTATATATATTTGTGCCACTGGAGGTGGGTGCGGGAGGGGGAAATAAAAAAATAAAAATAAAAAAAAGAAAACACTTAATTAGAAAATAGTGTTACGTAATACTGACACTGACAGTATTGTGTGTTTGTGTGTGTGTGTGTGTGTGTGCCAGAAGCGTAATTGGGTTTTCCGCGCCCTTGGCTAATTTATTTTTGCGTCCTTGACAAATGGATATTAAAGAAATCCAAAAGGTAGGAAAATACTAAATTTGAATAACTTGAAGGATTAGCCCTCGGCACACTTGGCAACTGCCCCGATGCCTAGTCGTTGCTACGCCTCTGTGTGTGTGTGTGTGTGCGTGCGTGTCTGCGTGCCTGCCTGCGTGCGTGCCTGCCTGCCTACGTGCGTGTGTGTGTCTCTGTGTGTGTGTATGTGTGTGGGTGTGTGCGCGCGCGCAGATGTGGAGATACAGGATTTACGCGTTGAGGCTAAATAGAAATGAAAAATAAAGAATTAGTCAGGTGCCAAGTTTTTTTTTCCATTCGCCCCATGACTTTATTAAATATACTAAGGCAGAGATTGTTAACCTTTTGGAATTGCAGAATAAATTTAAAATTTGAAAAATAGATCTTAAAGTTAGGGGTGTTGCAATAATAAAGTCAACAATTTCAGGTGATATCCGACTCCTGCATGACATTAGCAATTGCGAAAACTCCAAATCTAGTTTTAAGTAATTTAACAAAGAATGCATCCAAGAATGGCACTATATAAAATATCACAAAGAGTGATTACCTCCTCAACTCAAGGTAACCTGAACAAAACGTTTGTCTCTCCCTTGAAATCCATAAATACGTAATGTCTTAACATTCTTTCATGCACCCAAATTTATTCGATCAATATTTAAATTTCCGTAAAACGCACGCACGCTCGCTCACACACAAACACACACACGCACACACTTACACACACACACATACACTCACGCATGAAGTGCACTAAACTATAATACAGTGAAATATTATTTCTATGGGCCTTTGTCATTTGTAAAATTTGTTATTTCCCCCCCACCCACCTCTCTCTCACACACTCTCTCTCTCTCTCTATCGATCTATCTCTGAAGTTTCTCATTCAATATGGGGAAATCAATCTGTCTGCGTCATCCTTTTGTATTACACCTTTACTAGTGTGCCTGGGTTATTGCTAGAGCGTTTCAAAGTCAGACAAAGATTCAACCAGTCAGTGAAGAAGGTATGTTGTTGATATAATATATTAAAGCGATGGTAGTTCGGCTTACCGTAAAAAAGACACGCTGGTGTATATCAAAAGTTGATAGAGCTTGATAAAAAGCAAAATGCCGAGGAAGTTTAAAAAAATAAATTTACTACTTACAACTCAAGCTGTTTACATATTTCTGAAATTCGTGTACACGTTGTGCCGCTGTTGTTGTTTTTTTGTTAGTGCATCATGATTATTTCATTTCATTTCTGCTAAATCTTAAGGGGCTCTCCATCGATGATGTTAACAATATTATATTTTAAAAAAAATCTATCTCCCCTCGCTATTGCCTAATATCAATCTGTAAATTTTTTCAAGAAACCGCCTAAATAATAATGTTAAAAAACATGTTGTTTTTAGTCTTTCAGATTGCAAAGGAACCAAGTCATAGATTCAAGCAGGTGTTCAAAGTCGAGTGGCATGGCGTATCGACGGTCACAAGTTCGAATCCCTGTGAAGGCTGGTTAATGCGTGGAACCTTCATGCTCTTCTAGCTGGGCAGTAGAGTCGGATGCACCAGTGCTTTGATCACAGGCTATCAAAAATGTTTTTGGTCAAAAATTGAAAAAGCACGTCAATTTTTTCTGCCTTTGCCTCTGATTGTCTCTTAAAGTCGAATAATATTTCTTCAATTCTGCGACCAACAGTGTTGTGGGAAGGCAAATATTGACTAAAACCTGCTTTTTCTCGGGACAGATATGTTCAAGAATTTTTAAAAAAACTCGCCATCAGTAAGTGATTTGCTGTGTTTCTTGTCAACAGGGAAATTACCAAAAAAAAGCTTTAAACAATTTTAACTTCACCGACGCCGTATTTGTGTCCGAGTTAGCGAACAAAAAAGAATGACTTCATTGATTTTTACCGAAGGCTATCAACGAATCTCGTACACTTAACAGCACATAACTTCATCGGCTTTAAAAAAAATCCATGTCCACGTTGTTAAAAAATAAAACATCATCGATTTTTGCCATCATTTGAAGTATTCAAAACAGTTTAAAATTTTGACTTTACTTATTAATATAATATCGTTACAGAAACAATACGTCAGTCAATTAATTAATTATTTCAGATGAGGCCGCGGGCCAGTTAAAATTGCATCGCGGCCGGGTTTGTCCCGCTGGCTGGACTTTGGACACCCCTGGTATAGAAGGAGCGTCTGTATAGATAAGACGGTAAAATTAAACGTTAAGATTTTGTATTCTTGGTGAATGTAAATTTTCACTATGTTTTTAGCAAGTTAGAAATTGTTCAACGT
Organism: Ampullaceana balthica; assembly: GCA_944989445.1. NCBI lineage: Eukaryota > Metazoa > Mollusca > Gastropoda > Lymnaeidae > Ampullaceana > Ampullaceana balthica. The sequence continues at coordinate 781,965 of CALYLW010000200.1, forward strand.
TCATAGCGTGTGCTAAATTGCTATTTCAGAGCAGCGCACTCAGAAGACACTTTTTGGATTCAATTATTCTTAAATGAGATTTATTATAATTTTTATAATTCAAAGCTGACTACAGAAGACGACAAGTGAAATATCTTTTAAACATGAATGAATGACCCATGTGACCTTTAAGCCAATAATATTGCCGCTAAATGCTCGTCACTACTGCTGAACACATTTAGAGAAATTATGAAGGGCAAAAAACATTTATAAAGAAGGGAGAAAATTGGAATTTTATAAAAATTATTTAATCACAGTAACGTCCCTTTAGATGTACCAAATAATTATCTGTTCCTTTACCAGCTATGCGTCGATTTACCTTCGTTAATTTTGGCAAACATGACACAACATAACAGCAACTATGGCTTGATTTCGTGTCTCGTCTTTCTCTGTAGTATCTATATGCAGCTGATGCGATGCAAAATTATTCCATCACAACTATCAAGTATTGCACGTGTGACCATTTCATGCGCTTCCCATCTAGTCTTTGACAAAAATTTTGGATTTTTAAAATCATCTTTGCAGAATAACAACAAACTGCCCATCTATGTGTAGATGATGAAATTCTTGAACAATCCCATTTTTTGTACCGCATCTAATTTCTAAACAACAGTCAACTGCTGCTCTATCAACAAGAATAAGGGAATTACCAGCCCATGAAATATACACAACATACACAACATACACAACATACTTGTTAAGCTTCAAATCAATCTTATTTCTGACATACCCTTGCCAGACATATTGGAAGCATTTTCATATGACTGGCCTCGACACTTACTAAAATCTATTTTCAATCATTTGTAAGGTAGTTGTGCACCATCTTAGCCATACTTATACCTGTGTTGCTACCCATCTCTAGGAAAGGTAGAAAACATTTACTTATTATATCTGGTGAAACATACCTCACTATAACATTGAGCTGACCAATGGGACCGATCTACAGATCAACTGAAAAAATCTGCAGTTCTTAAATCATCCAAGATTATGTCTTACTCTATTAGTATGAGCCATAATTTGGGTAAATTCATCACATGTAATAGAAATATAAAATGTGACACCCGATCCTTTATTCCCTAATTTGTTATAGAGCTTGCTAGACAAGGATCAAATTTTGCAATAAGTTCGAGTGATCCAGGGAATTTTGCCATTGTGAAGAGAGCAAAATGTTTTCTTATCTACACTGAAATGTAAACAACGCTCAGCCATAGTATTTATGACTGCCACAACTCGCTCAAGAACATTTTTCCAGTACTTCCATTTATTATTCATCTATTGCCATAGGCGCCCATAGGCCAGGGGTCGTCGAGCTGCGGACTGCGAGCAGCATGCGGCTCTTTCGATGTCAAGATGTGGCTCCCCAGCTCCATGCGTAAATATTAATAATTACGTCATTTTGTTTTCAAAACTCATGTTCGTGGCTCTTTAAAAACTGTGTAATTTTGTAAATTGAACTTTAGGCTCTTCCGTCTCAAAAGGTTTCCGACCCCTGCCATAGGCCTATATTTAGCAGCCAATGGTTGAGCAACTTTTGCATGAAAGATGTGTTACCGAATTGTATCTATTATAATGGCCTACAGAGTTTTATGGCTTTGAATTAAATAGGTGTTGCGCCAATCACAAAAACATTTACGTGTATATGTCAATTGCTCACTCAAACAGTTTTTGTGGGACCCAAGACAGCTGGGTCCCCTAAGCTATAGCTTGTTTAGCTTATAGGTAGATCCAGCACTGCTTCCAGTAGAAGGCATTTCGCCAAAATGTCTATTATTTTTTATTTTACATAAAGGTCAAAATTTCGTGTCTCTTTTCATTGATAAATTTTTTTAAATTGCACGAGTAAACGCTTCATTATCTAAGGAAGAGGTTTTGAAACAAATTTTAAACAAGAGACAAGATCATTGTCACTTTTGGGACCAGATTAAAAAGTCTCCTAGCACAATGCCAATTTTAGTTATTTATAGTGAATTTTTTGTGAAACAACTTGTGAAGCACTGGTGACTGGAGTGTGTTTGGCTATTGAAATGAGCACAGTCTAGTTTCCCCATTTGCCACTGCTACTCGAGCAGGCGCACAGAGGGTGGATGCGGGGGTAGCTATGTCCCCCGAGCGCCGAGGTAGAAGGGCGACAATATGAGGTTTACGAAACGTTATGTTATAAGTGAACAATGGTAATAAATAGGGGGAGGTGGCAAAAATTTAAATTTTATAATTTGTACACGGGTGCAACATATCTGTAGCCACTTGAGACCTATGCAGCTAACTTAAGGGCGCCTGGTGGGGCTGGAGCTTTCCCTCGAGCCGTAGTTTGAGAACTTCTGCCACGTGGACCCGCAGTTTGTAAACCTTTCTTTTTTTTAACGTCACCCTCATGACAAATGACCTAAAACGGAATGCGGTCATAAATTTATCCGTCATTTAATATATCTTGTGCCGAAGTGAGTCAACAATAACCAATGGGACCTGAAACTGTACTCAACTGTCATCATTTGTCTCCCTTGTGCAGCCTTGACATATTAAACTGGTTCCTTTTGCTGCGATTGTTTCGTGTTTCGTTACTTTATTTGTTTTCTCTTCCCCCAAATGAAAGGAGTGACAACGGACATAGTTTATGGGGATATGTATGTTGTTTTCGATTGATGTATATGAACGTCAATTTCGAAGTCTTACTCAATTACACCCCAAAGTTTTAACTGCTTGATAGGTAAGCAACCGAAAACAAACAGGGGGCGTACCTGAGGGTGTCAGAGAACTGACAAACGGGTAATGAGATACGTGATGTTGTTGTGCGCCATTGGTGTAAATCACGTGGTCTGACGTGAGCACTAGTCTCGTTGGTAGGTCACGTGACTCGATCCACGGGTGTTTGTTGATTCTCTATCCTATAATAACAACATGTCATGTGTTTCAGTCACTAGATAAATCATTTGAACCTGTAGTTCAGGGGTCGGGAAACTTTTTGCCTGAAAGAGCCATAAACACCACATATTTTGAAAAGAAATTCTGTGAGAGCCATATATTATGTTTAAACTAAAAATTCAAATAAATATTTGCATTTTGTGTAATTTGCAACACTAAGAGTACAATAATTATGTCTCTGAATTCTTTTTAATAGCATTGTTATACTGTTTTTTATATGCAATTAATATGTAGATAAAAGGAGTCTTAATAAACGTGTTTTTTAAAAAAATAAATCGAACATTGGTCTGAGAGCCAGATGCAGCCACCAATGGAGCCACATCTGGCTCGCGAGCCATGGTTTCCCGACCACTGCTCTCGTTGGATGTTCAGCTAATGTCAATCAATTGGTCAAAAATGTTGAAATGGTGTATAAATACAAGTTAAAAATATAATCCTACACGCAGCAGTGTAGCCAGGATTGGGACCTCCCGATGCTGGACACAAAATATGCCTCTCCTCCCCTCCTCCAACTCTTGCGGTTAATTGAAAAGGATACCACTCAATATAACGAAACAAATTTAGTCATTATGTTCCTTTTACTCATTCCTCATTTAACAGACATCTCCCAAGTAGCCAGAACCCATTGTGAATTTCATGTAGCCATTTAAATTTTAAAGTAGCAAATTCCCATCCTCAAGTAACCATTCCAGTTCTCAAGTAACCATTCCAGTTCTCAAGTAACCATTCCAGTTCTCAAGTAACCATTCCAGTCCCCAAGTAGACATTCCTATCCCCAAGTAGACATTCCTATCCCCAAGTAGACATTCCTATCCCCAAGTAGACATTCCTATCCACAAGTAGACATTCCTATCCTCAAGTTGACATTCCTATCCACAAGTAGACATTCCAATCCACAAGTAGACATTCCTATCCACAAGTAGACATTCCTATCCTCAAGTTGACATTCCTATCCACAAGTAGACATTCCAATCCACAAGTAGACATTCCTATCCACAAGTAGACATTCCAATCCACAAGTAGACATTCCTATCCACAAGTAGACATTCATATCCTCAAGTTGACATTCCTATCCACAAGTAGACATTCCAATCCACAAGTAGACATTCCTATCCACAAGTAGACATTCCTATCCTTAAGTTGACATTCCTATCCCCAAGTAGACATTCCTATCCCCAAGTAGACATTCCAATCCTCAAGTTGACATTCCTATCCACAAGTAGACATTCCTATCCACAAGTAGACATTCCAATCCACAAGTAGACATTCCTATCCACAAGTAGACATTCCTATCCTTAAGTTGACATTCCTATCCCCAAGTAGACATTCCTATCCACAAGTAGACATTCCAATCCACAAGTAGACATTCCTATCCACAAGTAGACATTCCAATCCACAAGTAGACATTCCTATCCACAAGTAGACATTCCTATCCACAAGTAGACATTCCTATCCTCAAGTTGACATTCCTATCCACAAGTAGACATTCCAATCCACAAGTAGACATTCCTATCCACAAGTAGACATTCCTATCCTTAAGTTGACATTCCTATCCCCAAGTAGACATTCCTATCCCCAAGTAGACATTCCAATCCTCAAGTTGACATTCCTATCCACAAGTAGACATTCCTATCCACAAGTAGACATTCCTATCCACAAGTAGACATTCCTATCCACAAGTAGACATTGCAATCCTCAAGTTGACAGTCCTATCCACAAGTAGACATTCCTATCCCCAAGTAGACATTCCTATCCTTAAGTAGACATTCCTATCCTTAAGTAGACATTCCTATCCCCAAGTAGACATTCCAATCCTCAAGTTGACATTCCTATCCACAAGTAGACATTCCTATCACAAGTAGACATTCCTATCCACAAGTAGACATTCCAATCCACAAGTAGACATTCCTATCCCCAAGTAGACATTCCTATCCACAAGTAGACATTCCTATCCACAAGTAGACATTCCTATCCACAAGTAGACATTCCAATCCACAAGTAGACAGTCCTATCCACAAGTAGACATTCCTATCCCCAAGTAGACATTCCTATCCCCAAGTAGACATTCCAATCCTCAAGTTGACATTCCTATCCACAAGTAGACATTCCTATCCACAAGTAGACATTCCAATCCTCAAGTAGACATTCCTATCCCCAAGTTGACATTCCTATCCACAAGTAGACATTCCAATCCTCAAGTAGACATTCCTATCCACAAGTAGACATTCCTATCCACAAGTAGACATTCCTATCCACAAGTAGACATTCCTATCCACAAGTAGACATTCCTATCCACAAGTAGACATTCCAATCCACAAGTAGACAGTCCTATCCACAAGTAGACATTCCAATCCTCAAGTTGACATTCCTATCCACAAGTAGACATTCCTATCCTCAAGTAGACATTCCAATCCTCAAGTAGACATTCCTATCCACAAGTAGACATTCCAATCCCCAAGTAGACATTCCTATCCACAAGTAGACATTCCTATCCTCAAGTAGACATTCCAATCCTCAAGTAGACATTCCTATCCTCAAGTAGAAATTCCTATACCCAAGTAGACATTCCTATCCACAAGTAGACATTCCTATCCACAAGTAGACATTCCAATCCTCAAGTAGACATTCCTATCCACAAGTAGACATTCTTATCCACAAGTAGACATTCCAATCCTCAAGTTGACATTCCTATCCACAAGTAGACATTCCTATCCACAAGTAGACATTCCTATCCACAAGTAGACATTCCTATCCACAAGTTGACATTCCTATCCTCAAGTTGACATTCCAATTCCCAAGTAGACATTCAATTCCCCAAGCAGACATTCCTATACCCAAGTAGACATTCCAATCCTCAAGTTGACATTCCAATCCTCAAGTTGACATTCCAATCCTCAAGTTGACATTCCAATTCCCAATTAGACATTACAACTCCCAAGTAGACATTCAATTCCCCAAGCAGACATTAGATTCCTCGAGGAGACATTCCAATCCTTAAGTAACCATTTTTGGTCTACAAATGGTCATTTCAGCCCTGAAGTCCCCAGACATATATATTACACTTGCTGTTTTTTAAAGCCAATGTTTTCTTGAAATTTCAAATAATTGGGCCAGAGGAAAAGCATTTTTAGCAGGATATTCATGACAGCAGGAACTGACCTACTTAAACTAACCCCACTTCTGATAACTTGTCTCATTTTTTACAGCGATAAACATAAAAATATCGGATGGCCTTCTTGCACTAACTCATCTCTGCGTGTTGTCTCTGTTTTGAAAGTTCTAAAACAGTGACTGACCTACTTAAATTTACCCCACTTCTGATAACTTGTCTCATTGCTAACAGCGACAGAACATAAAAATAAATAATCCTAAATACAAAAGATAAATAAATCAGTCACACCCACTGAAAGGCAGCAGTTGAAAATGACACTGACTGGTGTCCGCGAGTCCAGCATAAAATTACATTTATTGCAGCAAAGTCGGTATTTGTTTACCTTAATCAGGGGTTTCCAACTAGTGGTCCGCGGACCAACTGCGTCCCATGGAATGATTAATTTGTGTGTGTGTGGCTGGCTATACTTGACATTAAAGTTTAGTACTATTAATGCCCGCTAATTTATTCGCATATACTATTTTTTCAATATGAAAAATGCATTTTCTGTGCTTTAGAAGGAACTACTTGATCTTCAGAGGGATTCTTAATTCAAATATTAAAGTTAAGGGAGGCGACTGAAAAGAGCAGACACGCTAGGGGAATGTATGAGAGTATTTCCCTCCACCTTAAATCAGATCCCCAGGATGCTAGAAGAGATAATCTTGGACTTTTTTGTGGGGACATATTTGTGGCTAACATCTGCTCCACAACGAACATAAAAAGGTCAAAGTTGACAATCTTACCAATCAGCATTATCAACCCGCACAGTTACAGGGGTCTCAGTTACAGTTTCTTCATCAGTTAATTCAAGAGTTTAGGAGGAAGCTCTACCAGGTCTGTAACAGCTAAAAATTGGAGGTAGAAGTAAAAAAAAAGGATATGGTTTCGAGAACCGTTAGGGTTGTGAATTGATTGCTAACAAAGAAGTTTGATAACATTTTATTAGTTTTTCTTATAAATGTAACAATCTCATTTTAAATGGACGCCGACTGCCTCGTCTGGACTCCTAACCCCAAGAGGCACAAAGTTGAGTGTAAGAGCGTTGCTTTAAATTGTCCTTTCAGCGAGAAGAATTGGGGGCGCCCCGAGCACTTCTGTAGCAATACTTCTTACTAGTGACATAACTATAGCGCTACGGCTTTCGGGCGGAGAGAAAATATCTTTGTATTAAATGTTATCGGTTTGTTCGCCAAGCTCAAATACCGCGTTTACATGACAAGGGAAGTGGGTCACGGGAAGGGAATATTGGTTTGGGGGAACCGATCTGCTTCTTTAAGAAACCACCTCTGAACAAACATAAATAAATCCGTATTATAAAAAAAATATTTAAAAAAAATTAAAAAAACAAAAAGATCTAAATATTTGTATTTGTATCATTAATTCAAATAATAAAAATTTATTTATATTTGATTGCGTTGTACCCGGGACTAACTAACTAAAAGTGGGATAATCATCAACATACATAATTCCCGTAATGGATGTAATGCTGATTTGTTCTATAGTGCGCACCAACAATTACTGCACCAAATATAACTCTTTTCGAACGTTCCGCATAAAATTGTTCAATATGATAATAAATGAATCAAATAAAAATAAATGAAAGTTCTGTATAACTATTACGTTATTTTTTAATCTGATGTGTATTTATTTTGAAAACTTCCGTCATTTTTGATGGGTGATACGCTAGTTAAAAATAATCTTTAAAAGAATTACACAAAAGAAGCCTGTGCAGTCTATATGTTTTAATGCGTGTAATCAAATAGATAGATGTAACTGTCGTCTGCATACAATGCGATACAAGGCTATATTTAGAGCTAAACCCCACTAGTGACTGGTGCACCGAGTTTCCTTGCGCTACTCTACTAGTGACTGGTGCACTGACTTTCCTTGTGCAACTCCACTAGTTAGAGAGAGACTGTTGAACTGACTTTCTTTGTGCAACTCCATCAGTGACTGGTGCACTGACTTTCTTTGTGCAACTCCACCAGTGACTGGTGCACTGACTATCTTTGTGCAACTCCACCAGTGACTGGTGCACTGACTATCTTTGTGCAACTCCACCAGTGACTGGTGCACTGACTTTCCTTGTGCAACTCCACTAGTTAGAGAGAGACTGTTGCACTGACTTTCTTTGTGCAACTCCACCAGTGACTGGTGCACTGACTTTCTTTGTGCAACTCCACCAGTGACTGCTGCACTGACTTTCTTTGTGCAACTCCACCAGTGACTGGTGCACTGACTTTCTTTGTGCAACTCCACCAGTGACTGCTGCACTGACTTTCTTTGTGCAACTCCACCAGTGACTGGTGCACTAACTTTCCTTGTGCAACTCCACTAGTTAGAGAGAGACTGTTGCACTGACTTTCTTTGTGCAACTCCACCAGTGACTGGTGCACTGACTTTCTTTGTGCAACTCCACTAGTGACTGCTGCACTGACTTTCTGTGTGCAACTCCACCAGTAACTGGTGCACTGAGTTAATTTTTTTGCACGATGCATGTTAAGAAAGTTTTTTTTTAAATAAAATTCTTTGACGACTGCGTCTTTGAAAAAAAATGATTTAAAAAAAATTAAAAAATTGAATTTCAAGGGTGGATATTTCTTATTTCTAAATTGGTGAGCTACATTTATAAACGTGGATGGGTGTGGATATATCCACATAAATAATTGTAAAAAAAACTCTAAATATTACTGCAGAGCTTCCAAGTCCAAGTCCAACATTTTTCACCGTGAGAGAATGTGTGTAAATTACAAGAAAGAGGGGGGAGAGAACCAGAAAGAGAGAGGGAGGAAGACTTTGTTGTAATAAAAACAAGGAGGTACTTATCTTATCTGATCTTATCTGTTTACAGACGCTCCTTCTATACAGAAGTTTATTGCGTCCTACGCTTATCTATGGTTTGTGTTTGGTCCAGAATTTTTGTTAGAGATTTAAATGTTGATAAAGTGTTGGTTTTCCTGGTTTCTTCGGCCAACCCATTCACGCCCGAATTCCGGATGGGAAGAACGAAAATTTGTATGTGTTTGTTCTAATTGCGTATCTTAATCGTTTACATCATATATATATATAGTCTATTAGGACTGTTATCGATTAATTTAAATTTAATCGTTAACTTTTGAAAAATTATCGATAACTTAATCGATAGTTTCGAGTAAAGCCAAAAATAGAAATTTATGACGTCATTAAACTGATCATTTCTCACGGACATTGAAAATTAAGAATATTTTGAACCAAATTTTATGACAATGTGTTGATACTTGATCGGATGTTTGTGCTGAAGGTGGTACGTCAGCGATGTATTTGATCCTTTAAAAGAGAATTGTTTATGGCAGTGAACACATAAACTTTTTCACCATCTTCGACTTTGCCATCCGAATTTAGCTTAAAAATAAAATTTTTGCTCAACTTTATAGTTATATATTTAGATTTAACTGCGCTGTGCTATCAGGCATTTTTTAGTTGACGTCTGCCGGTCCACATAAAGTAATAAAATAAATTATAATATTACGCGGGAGAAGTTTGTACGTAAAAAAATATATAAAATTATTATTAATTATTAATAATTAATTATTTATTAATAAAAAAATTGAAAAATATTATAAATATTTTCTTTAATTTTAATCGAATTTTTATCGTTTAAAATTATTTTAATCGATAAAAAATTTTAACGTTTAATCGAGAAATTAATCGTTAATTTCCGCAGCCTAATATATATATATATATATATATATATATATATATATATATATATATATATATATATATATATTATATATATATATATATACAATTATTATACATTTGTAAAATAAATATAATGGTTGACCCATAGTTTTGTTAATTTTTGTTTCACTGGACTAACCAATTCTGTTTGTAATCTAGGGCTATTTTATTTCACGTATCTATCATTTTGCATATCACAGATAAACATATATGATGATCCAGCTACACCTTTCACCCTGACAATTCACGGTCGTCTGTACGATTTTCAACGGTCAATGACTGTCTCTGGTCACAGTATCTCCACGTACCAAAGTCTCCCCATAAAGAATGCAGGCCACAGCTTTGTCGCGGCACCTGGTGTTATATTTACATCAACCGACGTCAGAAAAAAATTGTTTTAACGTCCATTAGTAGCGTTGCTTCTCGTAACGACCAACAGCTGCTGTCGGATGTAAAATCGTTACAGAGGTCATACCTAGTTTCAGACCTAGTTGTAAATTGTTTGGGCAACAGCTTTGACACTAAATTCATTAGGGGGTTGGATGTTGTAATACCTGTTGGTAGGGGGGGGGAACGGTAGGTTGGGGAAGGGGGTGGGGAGAATCGAAGCTTTAAATGTAACCCCCAACAACTAACCAGGACACAAAGTTCAGTTAGTGACCCCTGAACTCTCGGGGCATGACGTTGCATGGTGACAGCGCCAGCAGGGCATAAAGTTCAGACTGTGATACCGTTATCAACAGAACGAAAAGTCAGCTGGTTGGCATTGCCACACACAACAGGACGAAAAGTCAGCTGCTTGGCACTGCCACACAACAGGACGAAAAGTCAGCTGCTTGGCACTGCCACACACACTGCCACACAACAGGACGAAACGTCACCTGCTTGGCACTGCCACACACAACAGGACGAAAAGTCAGCTGCTTGGCACTGCCACACACAACAGGACGAAAAGTCACCTGCTTGGCACTGCCACACACAACAGGACGAAAAGTCAGCTGGTTGGCACTGTCACACACAACGGGACGAAAAGTCAGCTGCTTGGCACTGCCACACACAACAGGACGAAAAGTCAGCTGCTTGGCACTGCCACACACAACAGGACGAAAGTCAGCTGAGTGGTCCTGTCTTACATAAACATTTTTTTTCCTTTGAAGTAGGGCTGTTACCGATTAATTTAAATTTAATTGTTAACTTTTGAAACATTATGGATTAATTAATCGATAATTTCGATTAGAGCCAAAAATAGAAAATTATGACGTCATTAAACGGAACATTTCTTACGGACATTGAAAATTAAGAATATTTTGAACTAAATTTTATGATAATGTGTTGATACTTGATCGGATGTTTGTGCTGAAGGTTGTACGTAAAAAATATATAAATTATTATTAATTATTTATTAATTTAAAAAAATTAAATAAATATTTTCTTTAATCTTAATCGAATTTTTATCGATTAAAATAATTTTAAACGATAACAAATTTTAACGATTAATCGAGAAATTAATCGTTAATTTCCACAGCCATACTTTAAAGATCCCCAAATTCAGAGAGTCATCATTGCAGTATTAATAAGCAATTTAAAAAAAACCCGTCAAATCTTAATACGAACGTATTTACCATTTCTTTTACAGTGATCAGCCGAAATTGTTTACTTGTCAACCTCTCAGCAGGGCCGGCCTAAGGGAATCGGAGGCCCTAGGCGAAGTGAATTTGGTGGCCCTAAACGTAACAGAAAAATAAATAATAAATATGGAAAGATTCTTGTGCGAGGCCCCCACTAATGATGACACTAATCGGAGGCCCTAGGCGGCTGCCTAGTTTGCCTATGCCTAAAGCCGGCCCCGCTCTCAGTGAATTAGTTAGAAAAAAAGACTTGACTTTAAAGTTTAAAGGAATTTTATGTCTTTTAAAACTCTGTCTCTCTCTCACTGTGTCTCTCTCTCTATGCGTCTCTCGCTCTGTCTCTTTCCATCTCTAGCCCGATCTCCCCTCTCTTGATCTCTCTCTTTCTATATATATATATATATATATATATATATATATATATATATATATATATACATACATACACACACACACATATACACGCGTATATTCCCACCCCACCCAATATCTAGATATGAACGTTTTCTGACTGACGTTTTACTATAATTACATCGTTGTCCGTTTTTAGTCCACGTTCTTCAACTCCTGTTCTTACTACAATGCACTATAAACTCCATTCACACATTCGCGCTGCCCCTCTATACTATATCACCTTCAAAAATATTACAATGTTTAACAAATAACAAATTACAAACAACTTAGTTTGATCTGCATCTCCAAGTGCCCTGAACACACACACACATTTATTTACCCTATTAACACTCTTATCATCAAAATTGTTTACGTTTCTCCCTTTCCCACTTTCGCGGGCTTTTGACCTGGAGTCCTAGCGCCCTATTTTGACGTTCTCGGTTTCATTCAATGAAAACATCCACTTAAAACTATGTCAATGACAGCAGCGCAGCCATGAGAACACGTGTCAACAATGTTGGCTAGTCCTATTCGTCATTAAGCTTTCGTTACCGCTGGAGTGCTTACAATTGTCATTGTGTAATCTCATTGCTGCTGAATGTCCCGTGATATCATTCCCATCAACTGACAGCGTGCTATCAATGCCACCAAAAGCAGTGTGCCATAAATGCCACCAGCTAACAACGTGCAATCAATACTACCAAAAACATCGTGCCCTCAATGCCACCAGCTAATAGCGTGCTATAAATGCCACCAACTACAAAGGGTGTTATCAATGCCACCAAAATATCAGCGCGTTATCAATGCCACCAACTAATAGCGTGCTATCAACGCCACCAACTAATAGCGTGCTATCAACGCCACCAACTAATAGTGTGCTATCAACGCCACCAACTAATAGCGTGCTATCAACGCCACCAACTAATAGCGTGCTATCAACGCCACCAATTAATAGCGTGCTATCAATGCCACCTACAAACAGCGATCTATCAATGCCACCTACAAACAGCGATCAATCAATGCCACCTACAAACAGCGTGCTATCAATACCACCTACAAACAGCGTGCTATCAATACCACCAACTTCCATGGGCGTCGCTAGGAATTTTTCCAGGGGGGGGGGTAAAAAAACCCCACTTTTTTATTTTAACTGACAATGCCATACAGGTACAATTTTCAATTAAATTCAAGTTCAGTATAAAATAAGGGTCGAAACAAGCCTTAGAAATTAATAAGACTTACAAATGAGTGCTGTAATAGCTAAAAATACAACATTTATTAATGCATTTAATAAATTAAAAACTTAAGTTCTCACTAGAAAATTGAATTTTGCTGTGAAATAATATACGTGTAGAAACTGCAGGATTACCAAAGATGATATCAGACATTTTTTTACAGGCTAAAAAAAAATCGAAAAGTAGACCAATCGCGGGATTCCAAAATGCCGTTATTAGAAGATTTTGGGGCATCTGCAGCATCTGACTTATCATTGGCATTGAGGACAACAGTACACGTTCAACAGCCAGACACAACTGAAGCAACTGTTCCTAATTTGATTGTCGCTGACACTTATTCATTTCCTAAATTGGATATTGGAAGGTATGTCTGGACATACGACTTTTCAAATAAGTTGAAATTGGAGCTATTTCGTGACTGTTGGACCCTTGATAGAAATTATGATTTTAGTGCTGACAGTGAGGGAAACGGTGTTTTTAGTTTTTAGATATGCATGGTTATCAGACTATTCACCGTGGCTTGTATACTCGCAAATGTTAATAGGTGCCTTTTGCAAATATTGCGTGTTGTTTCTGCAAAAAGTAATTTTATGAGTTCAGTTGATATTTGTCATCAAACCATGTACAAAATATAAAGATTTCAACGAAGATGCACATAGCAACCTGCAGAGCACATTATGGCACAATGGCTCTCATGAAGATGCAAGCAATTTTATTTGCTTTATTGGAAGCCAAAGCAGTTTCTATAGATAAGCAGTTGGACTCATTATTTAGAAGACAAATTCAAGAAAATCGCAACGAACTGGGTCCCATCATTTCTACAATCCTATTTTGCTGCATGCATGTTTTAGCACTTCGTGGAACAGAATCAAATTCTGGTAATTTGTATGAACTGTTAGAGTTTCGTGTTGATTCTGGAGATGAAGTTCTTGGTAATCGTTTGTCAATTGGTTCTTGTAGTGCTGAGTATGGTTCACCGACAAAACAGCCCCGGACAAAACGGCCCCGACAATTGGGCTCCGACATAACGGCCCCGACAAAACGGCCCTGGACTAATAGATGGACTTATAGTAAAATTTACAATCAAATATATTCGTATTTTACTCACCTATTCAGTGTCAGGTTTAGCTAACAATAAACAATAATAATAACACCACAAAAGTGAATTTAATAGCTTTTACGCGAGATGGTACCAATAAACGTTGTTTGTTGACAAGAAACAATATAATAACATCACAAGAAATAATTTTACAATTTTACCACTTTTTTTAAGGGTGAAAAAGTTGACTTAAGCTTAAAATGCAAAAAAATAAATAAATAATGTTTTTGTTAAAAAGTGTTAACAATTTGTCTGGGGCCGTTTTGACCGGTGCCGTTATGTCGGGGCCGTTTTGTCTGGGGCCGTTTTATCTTATCTATACAGACGCTCCTTCTATGCAGAAGATAGTTGCGTCCACAGACCATGACAGATGATCTGTTGGCAAGTGATGCAGCATTCACAGGCCACGGCTTTGTGGGTTCCACGCATTACCCAGCCGCCTAACTACATGTAGTGTTTTGTACCCATTCGGAGCGGGGTGACTCAGGGACACCTAGGCCCCGGGAAAAAACCCTTGCCTTCACACGGATTCGAACCCGTGACCATCGGTACGACAGTCCAGTGCGCTGCCACTCGACCACCGCGTCCCCGGGTAACCGCTGAGTGTATCTCGGCAACTACGCAAAACACTATGATCGAAATTTGTGGGTCTCTCTTGCGTGAAGACATTGTTCGTGAAGCAAATAATTCAGTTGCATTTTCTATACTTACCGACGAGACAAATGACATTTCAGGCATTAAGCAGATGTCACTTGGTGTTAGAATTGTCAAAGAACAAACTGGGAAAATGATGGTCACATAAGAATTCATGGCATATATTCCAATTTTCAATAGAACAGCTGAAGGTTTAACCAACACCATCATTACTAATTCATTAGAATTTTGATTAAATATGACAAAGCTTGTTGGTCAAGGATACTACGGATGTTCTACAATGGCAGGTAAAGAAGGAGTCCAAGCAATGATTCGAAAAAAATACCCAAAAGTAGCATTTGTACATTGCAGTTCACATAAACTAAATTTGTTGTGAACGATTTAAATAATGTGAATGTTGTACGAAACACAATAGGAACAATTAAGTCAATTATAGTGTTTTTCCGAGAAAGTAATCAGCAAAGAAAACTTATACGAAATGTTCCTTTGCTATGTGAAACTAGATGGTCACATAAATATAAAAGTTTGCGGATTTTTGCTGAAAATGTTACAGATATTGTTAAACAACTGGAATATTTAGAACAATCAGTAATGTAATCAGTTATACTTGCAGATATAATTCTTTTTTATGTTTGATAAATGCAAACTGTCTTCCATGTAATAAACTTTAGTTCAGTTTTATTGTAACAACTTTATGACATTTTTATGACATTTTTTTTCTCAAATGTAGGGACATTTGCCCCCCTTGCCCCCCCCTTCCCTACGCCCATGGGTGCTTCCTTGATGTATCCAGCATTCCCGATGAATTCTTGGATTCGCGGATTGATTCATCAACACCTCAATAGTTTTAATGAAAAATTGCTCACAAAATTCTGGTGTGGTATGTATCATTCGTACCTAACGATGACGATGCTTGCCTTTCGATTTTTACTTACACTTGTGTTGTTGTATCTCAAAACTGCAGTGAATTCGTTTGGAAGTTGAGGTGAGATGTACACCCTTCATTGTCACATGATATTCTCGGAGTACTGGGTGGCACTATGTAAGCAGAAATGTCAGTTCCAAAATAACCCTATATTTTGACTTGTACTGTACTCGCTATGCATGGCCGCGAAGAGACACATTCTGTTTTTCCCAGGAATTTAATAATGTAAAGCAGTGGTCCCCAACCCCCGGGCAGCGGACCGGTGCCGGTCCCAAGAGCAAATGGTACCGGGCCGCAAAGAAACATTAAAGTATTTCTTTGTTTTTTTAATGAGGTGTATTTTTCTCGGAATTTAACGACTTTTCAAATACCAATCCCTTGAGTATTCAAAAAATAAAAACTGAAACAAGAAGGACAGTACATGAGCATCATATATTTTGGCTAACCGCATGGGTAAGCCTAAAAGGCTATTCACTTTTAAAATCCTTTATATTAACTCGTGGTGTCTGGTTGCTTGTTTGTTTGTCGGAAAAACTTTGGATCGATTTGTAACCCCCTTCCTCATAAGCTAGTTTATACTGAGAACCATCGATCACACATTTATACTGAGAACCATCGACCACACATTTATACTGAGAACCATCAACCACACATTTATACTGAGAACCATCATCAAAGAAGCAGCAGAAATGCAGTCCAAGCATGTAATATGCTTCATCGACTCCCAGAAAGGCTTTGATTTTATCGTGCACCGTCCATCACTGTGGGCGTGCTTCTAACCCAAATATTTCTACCATTACGCATTTCGTAGTATTCCTACTACTAAGGCATCCAAGACTGCACATCTCTTCAAACTTTAATTTCCAAATTAATAAATACAACATTTCTCTGAATGATAAGCGTAGCATATGTGCACCATCATGTCAATATATGCTTTTTGTACTTTTGTAATTAGGATATGAAAAGTAATGCTAAAAATTATCCTCGGCCGGCTAAAGCCAATATCCGAGGAATTACTGGCAGAAGAAAAAGCAGCTTTCAGATCAGGCAGAAATAAAATCGAGCAGATCTTCAACTGTCGCTTGCTCATAGAAAAACAACTACAGCACAAACGCGAACTCTATCACAACTTCATAGACTTCAAGAAAGCCTTTGACCGAGTTTGGCACGAGGGGCTTTGGCAAGTGGTGAGACGTTTCAACATTGAGGAAGGGCTGGTAAAGTGATCGAAGAACTCTACAATCAGCCAAACAGTGCAGTTTTATTTAAAGGCTGCGTAGGGGACTTCTTCAAAACGACGATCGGAATCCGCCAGGCCTGCATTCTCGAACTTGTCCTGTTCAATATCTTCCTTGAAAAAATCATGCGAGAAACTCTCAGTGATCACAACACATCCATCTCTATAGGCGGGAGACCCTCATGCAACCTACGATTTGCTGATGACATAGATCTTTTGGTTGGGAGCAGTAAAGAACTACAGGAGCTCACTGACAAACTGGCAGACAGATCATGTGCATATGGGGTGGAAATTAGCTCAGAGAAAAGCAATATATTGGTTAACACCTCAGCTACCAGTATGGCCAACATCGTGATGAACCAACAAAAGCTGGAGCAGGTACATAACTTTAAATATCTAGGAGCAATTATATCCAGAGATGGTACATGTGAAGTTGAAAGTCGAGCTAGAATTGGGTCGGCAATGGCCGCAATGACGAAATTGATCAAAATATGGAACGGCAAAAACATTAGCCTGCCAACAAAGCTCATGCTTTACAGAGCTCTCGTTAAAACCATTGTCCTTTACGGATGTGAGACCTGGACACTAATGACAGCCACTGAAAGCAAGCTGCAGGCATTTGAAAACAAATGCATGAGGAAAATTCTCCAGATCTCATATTAAGAACATAAGACCAATGAATATGTCTGGGACAGAATAAACTCTATAGCGGGCCATCAAGAAACCATCATAACAACAATTAAGAGACGCAAGATGGCATAGTTTGGTCATGTACTGCGACATGATACCCTGACAAAAATTATCCTTCAAGACACTGTAGAAGGGGGCCGGCGAAGAGGTTGACAACGGAAAAGCTGGCTGGACAACATAAAGGAATGGACAGGGATGAAATGGCATGAATTATTGGCCGCCGCTCAAAATAGGCATACGTGGATATCTGGAGGTCTCGCAAAAACCATATTACAAGGCACAGTCCAGGGAGGAAGGAAAAGAGGCAGACAAAAGAAGAGATGGGAGACGTGACAATTGCAAATTATATAGTTTTATATATATATATTAAATTACCTTATTAAAATGCCCCTTTTAATGGTATCGGGGTCGTGGGTAAATTGGCCTTTTTATAAATAGGGGTCGCCACCCGAAAATGTTTGGGAACCAAATGCATAATTAACTGTTACATTTCTTTGAGCCATTCATCTCTCCAGCGGAAACTTCATCCATGCATCATAACATCAACACGCCCTCTGATTACGAAATCAAAATTTCAAACCGACCCATCAATTATGGGCGCGCTAGTTATTGAGCGACGTGTCTGTTAAAGCAGTGCTTCTCAATTTGTTTAGTATTGCGGACTGGCAGGAATTTTTTTCCATTGCACCAGGGATCGGTGAACTATTTTCCCTCTACTGACGTGATAGCGAAATGTCATTTCTTGGCAACTTCTGCGGACCGGCATCGGATGGCCCACGGACCGGCACCGGTCCGGGGACCACCACTTTGAGAAGCACTGTGTTAAAGCACCGGGTGCAGCTGGTCACCGGCAAGGTGTTACACATGAGTGAACTTTGGCCCCGAGTGTCGTTCAACGCAAACGCTGGCTTCTTCTATACTCTATGGCGCTCAATAATTCAATACCTCGATGCGACTCTCTGTGGTGTATACAATTTGGATCGGAAAATCCCACCCGTGTACGAAGCTGTTGTAGTATTTGTTTTTGGATCAGTGTCTTGTGGGATATTTCAGCCTTTTTTCTCTCTTTGTTTTAACATCAGACATCTCAGAGTAGCGATTACATTGTATATATTCCGGCTATGGTTATTCTGTGAAATATGAAACAAAGAGGCAGTATGTAGCGCTTCTTATGTTAATGAGTGGGTGGGGGTATATAAAATCATTGCTTCTACGGGTGTACCGGATTTCTGCTCCAAAAAATCCGGAATCCGGCCAGTTTTACAAATCCGACTCCGGCAGAATTTCACTTCATAAATCCGGCTGGTCGGAACAAATCCGAAATCCAGCCATTTTTACACATGCGGCTATTTTACACATCCAGCTTCGGCCGGATTTCACTTCATAAATCCGTCCGAATCCGACTCAGCCCGGATTTAAAAAATTTGAATCCGGTACACCCCTAATTGCTACCGACGGTAGCACGTGATAAGAACTTTACCGGAACAAGAAATGGCCTATCAAAAGCGACCCACTGTGGGAACAGCCGCGTAGTTGTCAGTCCCTCATGACGTAAATGGGGCCGAGCATTGTCCTGCACAAAGCTGCTTCAACGGGTTCAGCTCCAGAAGGGAACTCGACTGCCGCGTATGTAGCGCGGCCGAGGAGACGTCGACGCTCCTGCTGACCGAGTGCTCAGCAGTGATTTGGGATGCGGACGGTTCATAGACTACTAGACGGGCGGAAGAGGGCGAAACCCTTACCCATGAGGCCCGCCACTGAAAGAATATGCCGGATCACCACAGCTTAGGCCCGTACCTTCAAAAGAGAGTGACGCATCAAGTCATGCGCTGTGATAACTCGGAATTACGGATGTTTCGACCCCGGACGTTTTAACCCCGGACGGTTGGTCCCTGCCAGTTCGACCACAGGACGTTCCGACCCCAGGACGTTTCGACCCCGGCCGGTTCGACCACGGACCGTTCTAATTGGTTCTAAGTACATGAGTTACACAGACTAACAGAAACAAGAGGGTTTGACACCAGGTAAGTAGACAGCTCGTTGTATGACAGCTAGTTGTTGGACAGCTAGTTGTTGGACAGCTAGTTGTTGGACAGCTAGTTGTTGGACATCTCGTTGTTGGACATCTCGTTGTTGGACAGCTCGTTGTTGGACAGCTCGTTGTTGGACATCTCGTTGTTGGACATCTCGTTGTTGGACATCTCGTTGTTGGACATCTCGTTGTTGGACATCTCGTTGTTGGACATCTCGTTGTTGGACATCTCGTTGTTGGACATCTCGTTGTTGGACATCTCGTTGTTGGACAGCTAGTTGTTGGACAGCTCGTTGTTGGACATCTCGTTGTTTGACATCTCGTTGTTTGACATCTCGTTGTTGGACAGCTAGTTGTTGGACAGCTCGTTGTTGGACATCTCGTTGTTGGACAGCTAGTTGTTGGACAGCTAGTTGTTGGACAGCTAGTTGTTGGACTGCTCGTTGTTGGACATCTCGTTGTTGGACATCTCGTTGTTGGACATCTCGTTGTTGGACATCTCGTTGTTGGACATCTCGTTGTTGGACATCTCGTTGTTGGACATCTCGTTGTTGGACATCTCGTTGTTGGACATCTCGTTGTTGGACATCTCGTTGTTGGACATCTCGTTGTTGGACATCTCGTTGTTGGACATCTCGTTGTTGGACATCTCGTTGTTGGACATCTCGTTGTTGGACATCTCGTTGCTGGACATCTCGTTTTTGGACATCTCGTTGTTGGATAGCTAGTTGTTGGACATCTCGTTGTTGGACATCTCGTTGTTAGACATCTCGTTGTAGGACATCTCGTTGTTTGACAGCTATTTGTTGGACATCTCGTTGTTGGACATCTCGTTGTAGGACATCTCGTTGTTTGACAGCTATTTGTTGGACATCTCGTTGTTGGACATCTCGTTGTTGGACAGCTATTTGTGGACATCTCGTTGTTGGACAGCTATTTGTTGGACATCTCGTTGTTGGACAGCTATTTGTTGGACATCTCGTTGCTGGACATCTCGTTTTTGGACATCTCGTTGTTGGATAGCTAGTTGTTGGACATCTCGTTGTTGGACATCTCGTTGTTAGACATCTCGTTGTAGGACATCTCGTTGTTTGACAGCTATTTGTTGGACATCTCGTTGTTGGACATCTCGTTGTAGGACATCTCGTTGTTTGACAGCTATTTGTTGGACATCTCGTTGTTGGACATCTCGTTGTTGGACAGCTATTTGTGGACATCTCGTTGTTGGACAGCTATTTGTTGGACATCTCGTTGTTGGACAGCTATTTGTTGGACATTTCGTTGTTGGACATCTCGTTGTTGGACATCTCGTTGTTGGACATCTCGTTGTTGGACATCTCGTTGTTGGACATCTCGTTGTTGGGCATCTCGTTCTTGGACTGCTTGTTGTATGAAGTCTCGTTGTTTGAAATCTCGTTGTTGGACATCTCATTGTTGGACATCTAGTTGTTGGACAGCTCGTTGTTGGAAAGCTCGTCGCTAGACAGCTCGTTGATTGACAGCTTGTTGTTGGACTGCTAGTCGTTCGGCATCTCGTTGTTGGACAGCAAACTTTAACCCTTGAAATCATGAGGTCACAAATTCATCTCAAACTCCACAAAGGCCTGCACATGGTATACCGTGCTATTATGACCAACCTTGAACCCTAACCACGACACCAACCCTTCAACCTATATACTCTTTTAATGTTTACATTTATTGTTGAACATGTGAATGAAGTTCGTCTCCACGTAACCACGCCGATCGATGAAGAACTGTATTTTGTCTTAAAAAGAAGTCCTAGTTCAAGTCTGTATGTGTTGTGTTATAAGAAAGCATTTTTAGAGGCTATAGATGTGGTGTCACATGATGTCCCTGTTAGAGTCTGATGATGATGTTTAGAGTCTGTAGTTGATGTGTCACACGAGGTCCTTGTTAGCAGCTGTATATGTTGTGTCATAAGAAGTCCTAGTTAGAAGCTATAGATGATGTTGCATAAGAAGTCCTTGTTAGAAGCTATAGATGTGGTGTCATAAGAAGTCCTAGTTAGAAGATATAGATTTTGTCTCATAAGAAGTCCTTGTTAGAAGCTATAGATGTTGTGTCATAATAAGTCCTTGTTAGAAACTATAGATGTTGTGTCATAATAAGTCCTTGTTAGAAACTATAGATGTTGTGTCATAAAAAGTCCTTGTTTGAAGCTATAGATGTTGTGTCATAAGAAGTCCTTGTTAGAAACTATAGATGTTGTGCCTTGTGAAGTCCTTGTTAGAGGCTATATATGTTATGCCTTGTGAAGTCCTTGTCAGAGGCTATATATGTTGTGTCATATGAAGTCCCATATATAGTTAGAGGCTGTAGATGCTGTGTAATATGCGGTCCCTGTTAAAGGCTATAGACCAGGGGTTCCTAACCTTTTAGGGTCCATGCACCCCTTCAGATGCCCAAAAAAGTTCATGCACCCCTTCATGAAACTTGCAGAAAATGCATAATAAACAATGTTTATTTTAGGAATACAACACTTTTGACAATAGGCAACAGAGAGTTTAGTGAGAGATCTGCTGTTTCTTATGATCAATCAGCGATTTAATCTGGGGACTGTTTTGGACAAGCAACTCTCATGTCATCCTCTGCATTCAACTTATTCCTTGCCTTGGTTTTAATCGTCAAAATGGTGGAGAATCCTGCTTCACAGAGATAGGTTGTGGCAAATGGAAGGAGAGTCAGTACTGCCCTCTTGGCTAGTTGTGGGTAGGAATCTAGCTGGGCGCACCAAATTCAATCAAGGTATTGCAACTTAAGGCACTCCTCAGTACTTCTCTGGTTCTCAAAGCAATCAGGACATCTTTAGCAAGGTCACTGTCATCAATGTAGTCCAAGTCACAGAGAAAGGGATTGCGAATCCAAAGGTCTTTTATAGCAATGTCTTGACAGGAATACCCATCAAATGACCTTTGCAATGTTGAAAGGTGCTCTGAAATTTCACCTTTGATGTTGTCAGGCAGTGATCACTCAGTGCTTCCTCCTGAAGCAGATATTACAACATCATCCAAGAGTGGAAAGTGGGCCAAGTTGGACTTTTCTAGTTGTCGTTGGAATAGTGGCAGTTTTTTTAAGGAAGGCTTGCAATCTCTCAGTAGCATCCATTACAGTCATAGAAGGTCCTTGGAGAGTTGTGTTCAACTCATTCAAGATGGAGAAGATGTCAGCCAGGCATTCCAAGTAATGAATGAAATTTGGACAGTCAAACTTGTCAGCAAATTGTCTCTTTTATCGCAAGAAAATGGCAAGCTCCACTCTCAGTTCTACTAACCGAGAAAGTATCCGTCCCCTGGACAACCAGCGAACCTCAGTGTGGTAGAGCAGAACTTCATGCTCAGAGACCACCTCCTGACAGAACAACTTGAAAAGGCGGTGGTTCAAGGCATGTGAGCGGATAAAATTTACAACTTGGACTGCAGTAGAAGGAACTGACTTCAAGGTTGGAGGTAGAGTTTTGCATGCCATGGCCTGACGATAAGGATACAGTATGTAGTGACAATATATTGAACTTCTTTATTTACCAGTGCTGAAAATCCTGACTTATTACTGAGTATGGAGGGAGCACCATCTGTGCAAATTGAAGAAATTCCAGTCCAGTCAAACTGGTTTTCAGTGACAAATGCCCTGACTAGCTGCAGCACATCAGCAGCTTTGGTAGTAGCTAGGAGTGGCTTACAAAAGAGAAATTCCTCCTTCAGCAATCCACTGTGAACACATCTCACAAATACAAGAAGCTTACTGCATTGTGCTACATCAGTGGATTATTCATCCAGCTGCATGCTAAATGGAAAAGGAATGCTTCTCATCTCGCGCAAGACTTGATCAAGAATGTCTGCAGCCATGTCACTAATCTTGGAATGAATAGTGTCATTGGACAAAGGGACTTTCTCAACCTGCTTCCTCTGCTAGTGACCACACATCAGTTCCACCATCTCCAGAGCACAAGGCTTCAACAAAGTTTCTCCAGTGGTGTGGGGCTTCTTGTTCTTTCCAATAAGATATGCAGCCTTGAAGGATGCCTCCAGTTCAGGTTTCTGTGACAAAGAAAATCCAAGCTTGGGCAAGTTACCTGAGGCCAAGAAGCGAGCTCTCTTCTGCTTGAAGACCTCAACACCGTCCTTGGAATTGGATGGATGGACTTTCTCCAAGTGCTCTCGGAGTCTAACAGGCTTAATGATGTCATTGCACGGGAGTTTTCCACAGAGGAAGCACAAAATTCCGAGGAACACGTAGAGCGAACCGTTAATTTTGCGAAAAAGTTTTTCCGTCAATTTTCGACATGTGCAGAACGATGCGCGAACGAGTATCCCCTATCAAAAAGGTTGTATATGGGTGCCATTTGACGTGGCATGCCTTGCTTATTGTTTAAATTTTCAGATTCTCAGATTTTCTTTCTTTTTTTCCTTTTTTTTTCCCTTCCTCTTTTTCTTTTTTTCTCTGAATCGTTCATGTACCCCCTGGAACCTGCTTATGCACCCCTTGATGGTGCATGCACCCATTGGGGGTGCATGCACCACTGGTTAGGAACCCCTGCTATAGACATGTCTTATGCAGTCCCTGTTAAAGGTTATAGACATTGCGTAATATGTAGTCCCTGTTAGAGACTTCAAGTGTTATTTCACATGCAGTCACTATTATAGGCTGAGGTTTTATTTAAATCTCTCGACACTTTGGGATGTGATCAATTAAACCCTTTAAGGGCCACTGCAGTATTTAAAGTTATGTCGCATGCGTCCTTTTTCTGCATTGTTCAACTGGGGGCTCTATTCATTCAGGGTGACCTTGTTCGCATTGAGTGAACATAGGGGCTGATATCGAGACTGACAATAGGAATGACATCGACAGCTTCTACATCTCTCCTACACGATTGAAATGCCACAACGGCGACAACAACTATGGCATGGCGTATAAAAACAAGAGACGGTGGGTTAACCGAACTTGAAAACAAAACAACCTCCTACCAATGCAATGTCTCCAAGTCCATTACATTGTATCAATAAATCAATCATTTTTTGTTTATATTTCTAGACGTGAAGACGGCGACAAGCTGCGTAGTATCGATTGGGCAGATTAATAAACTTGAAATAACAAATTCACATAAGGGTCCGTCCATAAAGTAAATCACGCTATTTTTTAAAACCATTTTTAACTCCCCCACTCCCCCCTGTCACAAATCTCGGACCACCCCTCCTAAACTACGTCACACTTTGGAAGAAAATTTGTTTTTTTTTATTAATAAACTAACTAAAATTTAATATAAAACACGTGACCTCACCCATGGCCGGATCCCCCCTCCCCCTGTCACAATTTCTTACAACCCCTCCCCCCCCTCTGGAGCGTGACGTGCTTTATGGACCGCCTCTAAGACGTAGTATAAAATTCGATGTTAAACCACCATTATAATACAATTGAATTAATCTTTGTTTAAGACACACAAAAACACAATTCTCATGTTGGCTATACAAAAAAACATTGATTTGAGAAGGTGTTCGATGTTCATGTTACAGATAGCGGAACGTTGTTAAGAAATAAATTCAAAAAATCGATTCTGGAAAAAAAGTATGGTATCGAACCTACCCGTCTCTACCTGGAACTATTTCAGCGCGCTGGGTGGAAGTAAAAAACAGGACGTGGAAGGAAGAATTTGTCACCAGCAGTCATCTACCGGCAAGTGAAGGAAACAGGTGGCTGGTCTCTCTGCTGGTCTCGCTAGGAGAGGCGTGTCTTCGGATCTATCGAGGCTGGGTGCAACGAATGTTCAGGGCTAATGATCGCTCCCATGACCCCGTGTCACCTCTAAGTACGTGTTGTGTGTCGCGCTGACTGTGCTACGCTAACCCGCACGCGGTGTGATGTGCACTGAACTCTAATCGCGAGTTGTTTTTATTTCCAACTGGAGGTGTGTGGATAATGTTAACCATCGGGCGAGACGAAGCGTCAGATATTTAAGGTAAACCTTAATTGTAAATGTGCTGTTGTTGCTCGTTCAATGTTATCCCAGCCAGTAAGGTCTGCAGTTGAAATATTACACACTGTGTAAGATTAGGTCAGTAGCAACTACCATTCGTGTGAACAGAACACAGAGATAGGAAAAAATACAGCAATTTATTCTTGCCTCGTTTAATTTTTTCCCCTAAAAATCTTAACGTCATAACATAAGTATTTAAAAAAAAAGAATTAAAAAAACAACTTGATATCAGTTTCTTTCCCCCAGATAACATCTGATCTTATTCTTTCATTAGAAACTTATCGTGTACCGTAATTCAAATGGCAAATTTGATATGTTTTTTTTTGTGTGTGTGATAATATTCTGTCAGTAAACTTTTAAAATCATTGTTTGAAGTCTAATTAAAAAAAACAACATTTGTTTACGTTATTAAAGTAAAGGGGTGGGGGTGGGGTTTACAGGAAACAGACTTTGAGATCTCATGAATTAAAACCCGATTAACTTAAGATTACGTCTCCTAAGATGCCAGAACAGGGGTCGGGAAACTTTTTGTCTGCGAGAGCCATAAAAACCACATATTTTGAAAAGTAATTCTGTGAGAGCCATACTCATAGTGACTCATACATTATGTTAAAAACTAAAATTCAAGTAAATGTGTGCATTTTGTGTAATTTTAACACTTTAAGTACAATAATTATGACTTTGAATTCTTTTTAATTACATTACTATGCGTTTTTATATGCAATTAATATGTAGATCAAAGGAGTCTGAATAAACTTTAAAAAAAATAATCGAACATTTGTCTGAGAGCCAGATGCAGGCATCAATAGAGCCACATTTGGCTCGCGAGACATGGTTTCCTGACCCCTGCGCTAGAAACTGGTCATGTTCGTTTTAGAGGATTCTCATGAGCCCAATGTTAAAAGACAAAAAGTGTGTGTGTGTATAGCTGACTCCTCTTCAAAAACATCACGAATCACAGTATTCACAGGAAATAGTTTATAGTAATCATTATAATACGATGATAAAATGTTCAATAAATTAAAACATGTTTTTAAATCCCTTATAAATTAACTTACCGCCGTCTCTCTCTGTCGTTCTGTCGTCATCTCATGGGCGGGCGGAAAAACAAAAGTAAAAAATGACCCACTTACCGTGATCCGATCGAGCTGAAATTTGGCACACGGACCGGTCTTACCTAACAATGCATCGTATCTAAATTTCAGATCGATCGAACGTACCGTAATTAAATTAATGCATTTTTAGTTTATCCTTATATAACGTATGTAATTCAAATTCACTGTTTTTTATTGTTTTTTTTCACGTGATTGTTTAGTCACGCGTTGACGCGACCCATCGAAGTACCGGCGTGCTTTTGTTTACATTTTACGTGTCACGCTGAGCTCGGTCCAGCGATAGGTGACCAGATCTTTCCCCTCTCCCACCCACCCCCAGGGGTTGTAAAGCAAAGGAAAGTTAAGACAGATTCAGGCTGTAAATGTTTGTCGCGTTGGAACATAATCAATACTGTCAGTTCAGTCTCATATATAAGGGATTTATAGTCAAAAACTTTGTTTTTACGGGTTTGTTTTATTATTGGTTGATCACTTGAACCTTTGACATGTCTCAATGTAAACTAAGTGGCAAGCGTTGTACAGTTTGGTGCTGTGGTGTTGTATATGTGTTTGGTACAGTGGTGTTGTACAGTTGTTTGGTACAGTGTTGTTGTACAGTTGTTTGGTGTGGTGTTGTCAAGTTGTTTGGTGCAGTGGTTTGGTACAGTTGTTTGGTGCAGTGGTTTGGTACAGTTCTTTGGTGCATTGGTTTGGTACAGTTGTTTGGTGCAGTGGTTTGGTGCTGTGGTTTGGTACAGTTGTTTGGTGCAGTGGTTTGGTACAGTTGTTTGGTGCATTATTTTACAGTTGTTATGTACAGCGTTGTTGTACAGTTAGTGTCTGAAATATCACGAACTTCTTATTTTTTTTTGGTTAAATTGACTTGTTGTGATGTTATTTTCACGTAACATTCTAATGTACCAATGAAATGTATCAATTATTTAAATATATTTAAGTTATTATCACCGCCCCCTACATTACAAAAATAGCCCGCCAGCCCTCTGCAGTAAGCGCAAAACTACAAGCCTTAATACTTTTACTTTATAAAAAAAAGTAACGTTGTCCTATAATGCAGTAATGCAGTGGTTCTCAACCTTTTGAGATTCAAGGACCACTTGAAACATTTGTGTCTTAGCCGCGGACCACTACCGAAAATTATGTTACTGCCGTTCTGGAAATTTATGTATAATTATACTTTGTGTATAACTAGTTAGTAGTAAACATGTCATTTAGTAAAACTATACTAATGTGCACGATTTGCGTGCTAAAAAATATTGAATGATTGAATGGAAACAGATTGTCGTGGCTTTCTTTTGTAACGAACAAATGTCACTTATACAAGTCTTATTGCTTACTGTAAAATAAAATAGAATAAGTATTGGTAAGACTGCTATATTAGTTCATTTAGTGCTAGCTTTGAGTTTGCACATTTGAGCATAGCATATCCAAACGAGGTGTTATACTTTAAAGACTCCATCGTAGTTCATCTGAAAATTCAAGTCGGGAACAATGTTTTGTTTTGATTGGAACCAAATTCAGAAAATCCACATTCATAAAGATATAGTGTTGCGAAGTGTTAAAGTATTTTAAAAGCTTCCTGAGTACTCCAAAATTTCATCAAGCTCACTTTCTGATGAACATTTGCTGGTTAGTTCAATGAATTTATTTAAATTTGATGTTGGTAAATTCAATCTGTGCTAGAAACTAAATTGAAACACACGAAGAACTTTGAATGCTAAATAAAAAGAAAGTAGACGTTACATTGATCCTGCAGTGATTGAATATTGTCAGAAATTAAATTTATCAACAGTTATGCATTTTTCATCATTTTCTGGTTTATCTGTAAATTTGTACAACTGATCAAACATGTCAACGTTACCCCGAAATAATCTTGTTTTCCAAAGATCAACCTTTTTCGTAAAAGTAGACACTTTGTCACTGAATGTAATTAAATGTGTCTGCTTTCCTTGCAGAGATGAATTAAGTTTATTCTGTTCTTCCAAAATGTCAGCCAAGTAAGCCAGAACAGCAACCCATAAGCTATCTTTTAAATAATCAACAAGCTTTGATTTTTTCCCCCTCCAAGAAACTCACAGCATCACATAATTCAGTCTGTAAACACTTTCCCCTCTATATAATCAGGCTTTTTGGCCTGTTCAACTCGGTTGCTTATCGTATGCAGGACTTCTGACTTCTGACTATCAAGTGAATGTTTTAGCGAAGAAAGAATTCCAATGGTTTCTCCGGGCAGACATTATGATTATTTTTAAGATGTCTTCGGAGTTTTGCAGCTTTCATCGCTTCATTTCAAGAATTTGCGGGCATATTACACGTACACACTGTGGTCAGGGTTGATTTATTAGCTATGACGCATATAAACCCCAAGCCGAATATTCTTCATCATACCCTCGTATGGCAATTTGAATTTTTTCTCTGTAATAGCATTTGATTCACATATAGATTGTGAGAATGAGTCTGATGAATCATCATTGTTGTCCTTATGTTCGGTTCAGGGGCGGATTAAGACTGCTCGGGGCCCCTGGCTGCAATTCAAACTGGGGCCCTGTCCAGGCAGTGTAATTTAAATAAAATGATCACTAGCAGTCTAATATAAGACTGTGTAACTTGTAATGCAGGGTGTAATAAGACAAACAATTAAATAGAAGTCAATTAAATTAATATAAAGTTACACGAATCCACACTTCATTAAAATAATTATGATTATTTATTTCAATCTTTAGAACCTTCGTTTACGAACTTTTCTCACGGCGAGATTTTTAATCAAGTTAGTAAAATAAGTGAGCTTACGATTTCCCTTTCAATGCTCATTAGAGAGAGTGCTGACTCAGTCTTTGTTGTCTTATGCAACTTCTAATTTCATAATTTATTTTTCTCAACTTTGAAAATGATCGCTCTCAGCTGCACTTTTATGTCATCAACGGGAGATACATGCGAAGTGCAATGTGTAAATTTGGAAAGGAATGTGTAAAATTTAGCTCATTCAAAAACAGCAACATATTTAGCTCTGTGCATGTATTTTGAGTTTCACATTGTGCTACTTCCTTTTCCTGACCCTGGGGCTGGACAATAAACTTTTTGAAGAGTTCTGAAAATTAGACTAATTCTGAAGGAAAGCAGTTTTCGAAATCACTTGAATATTCTTCCATTAACTTGGATTCTGCCCCTCGGATGGCATCATTGCTGAGCTCCGTCAGGTTTGTAAGAAAGCCACATTTCTCATGGATGCCTTTATAATTATATGCATCTAACTGATGTTGTAGGGCTGGAGAAAGTTTGTCAATGAATACCAGAAATACCTCAACCTTGAATTTTTGTCTAGGAGAAAATACTGTTTCGGCTGGTGTCTCTTCATCAAGGTGACACTTTCTCTTTCTTTAATCTTATTGAATATTGTTTATACTCTTTCTCCACGGACATATCCTTTCCTTTTTCTTCATAGAAATCAAATTCAGAACGCTGTCTTTTAACAAACTCAAGAAACAAATGTATCTTGAAGGGATGCATTCATTTTCTGAAACCATTTTAAAATTGTGTCCCAAATTTCAAGTGAAATAGCGAGTTTCAGTTGTTCAAGTTCCTTCCGAAATGCTTCAAGTCGACTGTCAGGCGGCTGATTGTCGTCAGTTGCCAATTCTTCCAGTCCTGCAATATTCTCAGGGTATTATTTATTAACAGATCTTACAGCATCATGTCGGGCTGACCATCTTGTGTCAGACAAGGCTTTGTTAACATGTAACCTTTTCGATTGTTTTTGAAGACCCTGGCAACGATGAATAGATACAACAAGCCAGGTATAAAGATTTTGCAGAATGAAAAAATAAGTAAATAAATTATATAAAAAAAATCTGGTTGCAGCACCTTCTGCTGCACTTTTCCCAACCAAATTAAGGGAATGAGCTGTGGACGACACATAATGAGCAACACTGCACTTCACACGAAGGATAGTCTGGACTCAGTTTTACTTCCAACTTATACTTGCAGCATTGTCGTATGACTGTCCACGGCAATCTTGAATTTGAAAGTCAATTTCTTCCAAAATATTAAAAATAATTTGGGCAATTCCTGATCCAGTATAGGACTTAATTGGTATTAATTTGATGAATCGCTCAAAAGGAATGAATGGTATTTAGATATTAACTGAACGCAACATTTAAATCAGGTTAATTAGGGACACCGATATTTAATGTACATACAGAAATCACCTATGACCCTCTCGTAAGCCGGACCCCCCCCCCAACATTTCCCCCTAGATTTTGTCCCAAAAAAGTCGGCTTTAGAACGAGTATATACGTTACTAGTATTTAATTACATATTTATTCGAATATTTACTTCTTACTGCAGTCTGTGGGTCAAAGCGTCGAAACTCGTAAACAGTGTACTAACTTGGAATTTGGTTAAAAATTCGATTATTGAATTATGCTCTACTATGTCAAATTTTTTGTTTGGTAAGTTTTCCAAACTAAATAGAAGTCGATTGTTTTTCTAAAGCTAGGTTTCCCTAGATATTATTACAAATGATGACGATTTCTGGTATTTCATACTCTTCGACATTTTCTCTTGATAAGTAGATGAGATTTTATTAATTTATTTATATTTTCAAGGCTTCATGCAAACATTTGCCCACCTTTATTATATAAAATAATAATTTTGGGGGCCCCTAAATCATTCAGCACCCCATTTAATCCGCCGTAGGTTTAGTTGTTTTTTCTTTATTAGAAATTTATCCATGTGTTTAAACAATTTAATAGTTTAATAATTGTAATATTATTTTTAAGGCTAATTCACTCAACGTTTTCAAAAAAATAAAAATCTTTCTGAATGTCAATATAACAACTATAGTCTTCTAGAATCTAGTGAGACGTCTTGAAATTTCCGGTATAGCTAAAAGTAAACATAGAAACAAAACATATTATTATCGTTTCTATATTATCGCCATCGAGAGATAAAAATTGATCAATCTATTAAAAAAGTGGCAATATTTATATTTTTTCGAGTTTTTTAATTAAAAATTTCATTCTTTGATCGCGGACCACCAGGGACTTCTTCGCGGGCCACTAGTGGTCCGTGGACCACGGGTTGAGAACCACTGCTATAATGTATACCAACTGTCCAACCTTCCATGCTGTCTTAGTCTTAAACTTTAATTCCACCTGCTTAACATTCTTACTGCTGTCCAACACTTAAGATCAGCTTTCGAGCACATTAGATTAAGTTGTCTAACATAAGTCTAGCCGCATACCTTTTAAAATCAGAAGTGCAATATTCAATCCTCAATTTTATAAAACGCATTGCGCAAAGAAAGTCTTTGGGATAATAATTTTCATCAAATAAATCGCTGTCATCCTTCGTCTGCAATTGACCCAAAACCTTTGTTTCTTATGATGCTCTCATGTTTCGGGGTCTGCGTAATTTGCTTTTAGTTATTTGGAAAAAAACCGATCTAATTTAACTTGTATTCCCACACATTATCAACTCGCTTTTCTCGTATGTACCAAGTTTCTAAGACGTATTTCTATTTTATGAGCCCCAGCCCCTCGTATCTATAATTACATGACCCCCTAAATCTAGTGTTTATCTATTCTATTAATCCCTTAGCCAAAGTCTGCATCGATTCTACGACCCCATTGTATGCACAAATTTCTAACTCCCAACTCGTGTGTTAATCAGTTCTTCAAAGCTCTAACCCCAGTTTGTATGAATTCTTAAGTCCCCTAGTCCAGTGCGTCTCAAACTTTTTATTAAGGCGGACCGGCAGGGATTTTTTTCCGTTGCACCAGAGACCGGTGCACTATTTTACCTGCAAGGACATTTTTTTCTGTACTTTTTTGATGACTTCTGCGGACCGGCGGTGGATGGCCCACGGACCGGCACCGGTCCGCGGACCAACACTTTGAGAAGCACTGCCCTAGCCCCCGTACTTATCGCTTGTACAGAACAAAACCGCCCATCCCCCACGAAGTTATCAATTCTACAGCCACTGTCTGTTATTTTCAGCTATAATTTGACGCCAGTGGAGTGGCCAGATTTTGTTAAATCCCTTCCGCGGAAGTCATGTACAACCATTCCCAACTTTGAACCCTTAGCGAAAATCTAAAGCCATATAGAGTAAAAAAAATTAGGCATACGAAATATAAACACTGACGTCAAAGTAAACTACCCGCCAAACCCCCTTCTTTTCCCTTGACGGGGGTTACAAGTTACAACCTCCTGTGATACATCTCCGAAAACTGCTCTCCGGTGGTCCTCCATCCGTTGAACAGTCGTTTGGATCATCTTCAAGCCCAATTAGCCATTGGTTAAAAATACGCCACTGGTATCGATTACCTTGTTGTTTCGTCTATGTCGGGACCGGCTTAAGTATGAGATCGATACGAGAGTTTACGTCACGTGGGTCGGCTTAGTGAGGCGATATGTCGCCGCGTGAAAGAGATTCTCGGGGACGCTGTCAAACACGATTGGTCTCAGCTTGGGGTGGACAAAATGTAAATAAAATACAAGAGGGGGAGGGGGAGGGCTGTCGATAATGTATGTCACGTTTTTTAACAGTGTCAGTTCTCCTAACGCAACATGTCACAAATCTCGGGGGGAAACCCAACCACACCCAAACCCTTCAAATATTTTAACACTTTTTTTGAAGGTGATATTTGAAAAACTCATGATATAATTTCGAAGATTCATGTATAAAGCACACATGGCTGTCCTATACATGCAAACCTTTAATTACAGTGGTACCTCGAAATACAAAATGAATCCGTTCCAGGGTGGCTTTCGTATCGTTCCAAGCCACACAGAAACAACACTAATTAAACAACCCGTAAAAACAAAGTTTTTGACTATAAATCCCTTATATATGAGACATAACTAAAAGTATTGATTAATTTCAATATAATACGCAAAACGCGACAAACATTTACAGACTGAACGTGACTGAGCTCACCTTGCTGTAAAACACGGGGATATGGTCATCGATGGCTGGAGTGAACTCCAGTGACACGTGAATGTCAACAATATCTCACGGGTACATAGAGATAAACTAAAAATGGATTAATTTAATTACGGTACATTCGATCGATCTGAAATTTTGATACAATGCGTTGTTAAGTGACACAAGTCTATGTGCAAAATTTGAGCTCGATAGCATTACGGAAAGTGGGTCATTTTTGACGTTTGTTTTTCCGCCCGACCAAGAAAGAGAGCGATTACGACAGAGACGACGGTGAAGTTAATATAAAGGATTTCAAAATAGAAAATATCACAGAAAACCATTAAAAACAAAAATCAAAGTAGGATTCTTCAATACTTAAAATACATATTATACATCAAATAAATAATAATAAAACAATAAAAAAACAGAATAAATTAAACGAAAACTAATATGTATCCAAACGTACCTTTCCAGTGAGGCCAAGTGGCGGAGAAGGTTATAGGGGAGGAGATGGGATTGCAGAAAACATTACGGCATTACGTACGAAACACATAACTTTATGAAAATAATACGCTTTGTACAAAATTTACATGAATTAATTCTAAATAAACAATTTCATTTAGTACAACTCTACACTGAAGATACGTAACATAAAACTTAAACTTATGTAAAATTTTAATTTGATTTTAAATTAATTATTTATTTTTTAAAAACTTTTTTTTTGCCCTTTCTAATTTTTTTTTCCCCTTTCATTTTCTTTACATCACTTCCACCAACATCTTCGCATACTGATGATCTCTTAGCGAAATATTGATCCAAGGAAGTTTGTTTTTGCCTGATTTTTACAATTTTTTCTGAAACAATTCAGGCAAATGTCATTGAACTGCGCAACAACACGACATACTTGAACCTTTTCAGTCACGTGATGCCCACTGTTGTCAGCTGCGCGTTTTTTTTCGTATCTTGGAACAAACACATTCTTCGAGTAGCCTTTCGTTTCTTGAAGCATTCGTATCTTGAGGTATCAGTGTATCTGCTTTCCTTGGTCTACGAAATTCTTCTTTAGTGGAGGTTTCAGACTCCGCTGCTTGGTTGGTTAAACGTGATCAGCGACCGTTAAAAGAAGAGGTGAGACAACGCATACTAGTTTTAAAATAAAGCGGTCGATAACTTCCCTAAACTTTCTCGTATATTCTTATATAACAGAAACGGTTGTTATGGGACTTCCAAAGGGAGTCAATAACCAGTTCCGGTTTCGCTCAAAAGTTGATAGAGACCTGCGTACAAGATTTAATACTCTTAGATCAAATTTCGCCCGCGTTACCAAAACGGTACTAAAGCTCTTGTGTTAACACAATGACACACAGACACACACACACACACACACATACAGACAAGTTTACAAAACTGGTGTCTACCGACTCAAGAAGGCGTAAAACACCGAGATTTGTCAATGCTTCTCCCCATACTCCATATACGAGAAAGTAAAAAAAAACCGCCATATTGCTGTGTAATACAAGGCACTGAACCTTTGATATGGTGTATGGGTACAGAGTTGATGAAGACGGATTAGTTTCCAAGTACGGCAATTATTTTTTTAAGTACTGCAATTAAATTTTAAATAAATTCTGGCCCCATTCTGTCATCATCCCCTCAATTACCCCCCCCCACCCCCAATTTTGTAATCATATTATATTCTTCTGTATTTTAGTCGGCATGCTATACTTAAACAATTGAAGATGAGTAAATTTTACTTGAGAGAAGGAAAAAAAAACCCACTTCATTATCAAATTGACTTTGTAGTCCAGCTCATCTTTTGTGCCCTATTATTCACAGGCCCTATAGCGAGTGGTAGCCTTGGAGCACATCAGAAAAAAATGGACTCTTTTCAAGAAGTTATCATTCTATCTTGCCGTTGGGAATGGATCTTAACGCTTCGTGATAGTAGTGTCAAGTGTTACGGGGCTTTTTGCAACTTTGTCACCTCTTGCAGGGTTATTTGTAAGTACGCCACGTGTTGCTGGAATATTTGAAACATTTTTATGTGTTACTGGGTTATTTTATTTACCATTGTCGCGTGTTACGGAGTTATTTGTAACATTGTGACGTGTTACGGGGTTATTTGTAACATTGTCGCGTGTTACGGAGTTATTTTTAACATTGTCACGTGTTACGGGGTTATTTGAAACATTGTCACGTGTTACGGGGTTATTTGAAACATTGTCACGTGTTACAGGCTTATCTGAAACAAAGTCACTTGTTGCGCGGTTGTTTGCAACAGTGTCATTTGTTTCTGGTTTAATTGTAACAGCGACACGTGTTTCAGTGCTAAAGAATTGTCACAGTGCCCCTCGCTAGAGAATTAATGAATTGTCACAGGGTGGCTCGCTACTCGCCAGAGAGTCAATCGTAGCAGCGCTTGATACCGCCACGAGAGGCGTTAATAACCAACGGAAGAACGTGTGCCAACATTGATTGTGTGGCGTTTGACCTGGAGGGCCACGGTTTTAGAAACAAAAGGGCTTGTCAATCAGATCATTTAAGGAAAGGGCCGTGAAATGACGTCACCGTGGGGGCAATGGCAGCTGGTTCACTCAATGAAAGCTTAAAGAAACTTTGAAGCGAATGACGTCACTAGTTCCATTTTTTTGTAGACGATTATCAGAACGCGTTAAGCTCTCAAATCTCCGTGGAAAAAAAATTGGGTGGGGGTAGGGAGTGAACATTTTTTGGTGCAGGGTAGCGTTGTCAAATTTGAACCAAAGCTGAAGTTCTTTAAAGTTTTGGTAATTATTATTATTGCATATTGTATCCACAGAATCATTTTGTAAATTCCACCGGGCCAGAGCGGTGTATCCACTGTTAACTGAGCGTTGTATCCACTGTTAACTGAGCGTTTTATCCACTGTTAACTGAGCGGTGTATCCACTGTTAACTGAGCGGTGTATCCACTGTTAACTGAGCGTTGTATCCACTGTTAACTGAGCGGTGTATCCACTGTTAACTGAGCGGTGTATCCACTGTTAACTGAGCGGTGTATCCACTGTTAACTGAACGTTGTATCCACTGTTAACTGAGTGGTGTATCCACTGTTAACTGAGCGGTGTATCCACTGTTAACTGAGCGTTGTATCCACTGTTAACTGAGCGGTGTATCCACTGTTAACTGAGCAGTGTATCCACTGTTAACTGTGCGTTGTATCCACTGTTAACTGAGCGTTGTATCCACTGTTAACTGAGCGTTGTATCCACTGTTAACTGAGCGTTGTATCCACTGTTAACTGAGCGGTGTATCCACTGTTAATTGAGCGTTGTATCCACTGTTAATTGAGCGTTGTATCCACTGTTAACTGAGCGTTGTATCCACTGTTAACTGAGCGGTGTATACACGTTGTATCATTCGCTTGAGCTTGTTTTTTGTAACCACAGGGACTTTTTGCGGTGGCTTTATTTTAATGTGTTTCTGAACATGTCATTTATGACTAACGACAATTTTATTTGTGTCTGTCAACATGTTGTCTATGTCTGTTGTCAACATGTTTGCCTGTCAGCATGTTGTCTGGATGTCAGCATGTTGTCTAAGTCTGTCAACATGTTCAAGTCTGTCAGCATGTTGTACATGTCTGTCACCATGTTGTCTATGTCTGTCAAATGTCAACATATTGTCTGACTGTCAAAATGTCTCCCTTGTCAGTCATCATGTCCTCAATCAATGTTTTTTCAACATGATATCTGTGCCTGTCAACATTTTGTCTATGTCGTCAATATATGGTCTATGTCTGTCAGCGTGTTGTCTATGACAACTTGCCTACCGTTGAGAGTAGCATGGCTGAATATCGCGCATGACAACAGATGTGGAGAAATCTCACGCGCTAAGCTTTTATCTCTGGTCAGCCGATTGTGCCGAATGATATTGCGTTTATTTATAGAAACATATTACCGGCATTTACACGGCCAGGGTATGATATAACATCTACCAACTACTATTTGGGTTGTTGTTTTCCCCATTAAAACCCCATTAGTAGAAAATTAGTAGACTACTCGTATCATGGCCGAGATCTAGTAATAGAAAAATCCCGGTTATTCGTTGGATCAATTTAGCCAGATATTTATCTAACATCCGGGTATTCCGCGAGCACTTACCTGAACGGTTCTTTCTTGATTCTCCGTTAATTTCAGTCAGCTTAGAGGTAAAAAAACACACAACAAAACACAACTTTTTACAACTTAATTTTAATAACATCTTTGAAAAGGTATTATTACTTGTATATGTGTACTGAAAAAATCTCCCCCCGCCCCCTACAGAAATCTTGTCTTAAAATAGTAACGTTTTATAATAAGATATGACGTTTTCCGGCCAGAGAAATAAGCAAACCCATCAACCAACTTAACCAGTTGAAACGCCATTTTTTTATTCATCATCATCATTATCATCATCATTTTTTCCTTTGAGTTCCTTGTGGAACATAGGGCCTCTGTCAAAGCTCGCCACTCTACACGGTCCCTTGCCAGTCGCTTCAGTTCTTCCCAGCTCTTCCCAGTCCTTCCAGCCTCGTCCAACAATCTCCGTCTCCATGTACGCTTGGGTAGTTTTTTTATTACACTTATGTAAATGAGTTGAATGTGGCTGTTAATTTTTTTTTAGATACACTGATATTATTATTTAATAATATTATTATTATTTTAAAAAAGCAAATGTATAGTTTTCCTTGTAAGCAAGTATTCCAAAACACATTTTTTTTTAACCCGTCACACTCATCAGGAGAAAAGAAAACGTTTAAAAAAAATTAACGTCCAGTGTTTAAGTTAAATTTGAAATAATTAATTTTCTTCTTAACGGAAACCGCCAGCGTAGACATAATACATGTAAATTAAAGCTCTAATAATTCTTCTAACACACCTGTCATTTTGAACGGGGAATTCGCTGTTAGCCTCTTATCACGCAAGCAAATCTGATTTGATGGGGCCGGCAGCTTCTTAATAATTCGAACACTTTCAGCAGCCCCCCTCCTCCCGCCCGCCCCAACTCCCCCACCTGGTCACAGGTAGCCCCAGTACATTTCATCGAACAAGTGTGGAATTCAATAATATTCAATATTTTGAAGAGCAAATTTGCTCTAGCGAAAGGATGTTTATTTTATTGAAGCGATGTGTTTCCTTTATCAACGCCTTTGGGTACAGTCCTGTTGTCGCTGGGATGAAATCATAACCCCTAGAAAGGTGGCGAATAAGTGAAGATGTGGACTTTGAGTAGTTTGAAATTGTTTTTATTTTATAAAGCGTTTGTGGCGGAGAGTCCTTTAAAAGAAAAAAACCCACACGACAGAACACTGTCCTCAGTTGATTTTATTTTGTAAAGCTGCGATCCCTAAATTATTGTTTTTCCCTCATCCTCACCCCAGCTTCTTCTGCCTCACCTCTTCCCTGAACCTCACCCCCTCCCTGAACCTCGCCCCCTCCCTGAGCCTCACCCCCTCCCTGAACCTCACCCCATCCCTGAACCTCGCCCCCTCCCTGAGCCTCACCCCCTCCCTGAACCTCACCCCATCCCTGAACCTCACCCCCTCCCTGAACCTCACCCCTCCCTGAGCCTCACCCCCTCCCTGAGCCTCACCCCTCCCTGAGCCTCACCCCTCCCTGAACCTCACCCGCTACCTGAGCCCCACCCCCTCCCTGAACCTCACCCCTCCATCGCACCGCCTCCCTCTACCCCACCCCTCTTTCTACCTCACCGAATCCCTGTACATCACCCCTCCCTCTACCTCACCCGTCCTCTTCCTTACCCCCTCTCTCTTCTTCACCCCTCCCTATACATTATGCCTCCCTATATCACCCTCTTCATCTTTCCCCCTTACTTCAGAGCCGTCTTTACACCATTTTGGGCCCCCGGGCAAAGAAATTGTGTTGGGCCCCTGGGCAAAGAAAGAGTGACCCCCCCGACGGAATAAAAAAATAAATATACATAATATATATAAATGAACATATTACCATGGGGCCCCTATGCTCGTGGGCCCCCGGGCTAATGCCCAACGGGCCAATGCGTTAAGACGGCCCTGCCTTAATTAAAAAAGTAACGTTATATAATGAGATATCATGTTTTCTGTTCTGATCAACCCTATTAGCCAACTTACCCAAATAAACCCCAATCTTAATATATTAAAAATTCGTGTCATCATGTAAATGAGTTGAATTTGTCACCCCTTCATCCCCCTCGCTTAAATGTTTCCCCCTCTTGATCCCGCTTCCCTGATCAGTGAGACCCGACCGCCTCTCCTTCACCGACCTCCGCGGGAGATGGCGAGCTCGCCATGTGATGTAAAGGATATCTGGTCGTTTTGACGGCCAGACCAATAAATACGTGCTATTGATCGGGGGTGGGTAATTGTTTTTGGGTCCGTGGCAACTTTATGGCAGAGGGGGGGGGGCGAACCGTTTAAAATTATGGTATTCTTTATAAACATTTCATTTCAGAAAAAGTAAAAATGTATGGTAACTTAAAAATCAATTTAAAAAAAAACTTAAACAAAAGTAGTAGTTTTATTAAACTTATTTATCGTGATGATATCAT
This sequence comes from Ampullaceana balthica, assembly GCA_944989445.1. Taxonomy (NCBI): domain Eukaryota; kingdom Metazoa; phylum Mollusca; class Gastropoda; family Lymnaeidae; genus Ampullaceana; species Ampullaceana balthica. The sequence goes on from CALYLW010000200.1 coordinate 822,289, forward strand.
ATTAACTAGATTTCTAGCCGCTAGCATATTTAATTACAGAGTCCGTTTAATGAGACAAGGTGGGTTTTCTGAATGTCTTTGCAGGCCACATTAAAAAAAAACCCTCTTTTGGTGGGCCGCATGTGGCCCACGGGCCGCACTTTGCCCACCCCGGCTCTTGATAGTTATTCTGAATCTAAGTCTTCGAAAATGAATAGCGCGAAAACCCCTTTCCGGTTATTTTCAGCTATTTTACGTGTGTGTTAAGTTTTTTCCCTTCGGTTCCGACCTAGTTTTTGAAGTAAGGAGACTGTAGTATTTAGTTTTTTAAAAACTATTTTTGTTTTTTAAAGCCACGAAGCGGAACAACCCGTGTACTACAAGCCAGCGTGGAGTAAACAGACACAGTTGTGCGGCTGTCGGTCCTTTGATAGGGAAAGAAAGACCTTGTCAGGAGGGGCCGGGAGTGTGGAGTAGCGCTTTTGTGTGTGTGTGTGTGTGTGTGTGTGTGCAACGGACCAGTAAATGGGGCTGATGGGAAATAAAACAAACCCGTAAAAACAAAGTTTTTGACTATAAATCCCTTATATATGAGACATAACTAACAGTATTGATTATTTTCAAACATTTACAGACTGAATCTGTCTTAACACAAGTTTGCTTCATAACCCTAGGGGGGGAGGGGTGGGGGGAGGGGTGGGTGGGAGGGGGAGAGGGGAAAAGTCTGGTCACCGATTCGCTTGACCGAGCTCAGAGTGACACGTAAAATGTAAACAAAAGCGCACCGTCGTTTCGTTGGGTCGCCTCAATGCTCAAACTTTCACGTGGCAAAAAAACAATAACAAATCGTGATTTTAAATTACATACCTCATATAAGGATAAACTAAAAATGCATTAATTTAATTACGGTACGTTCGATCGATCTGAAATTTTGATACGATGCATTGTTAGGTAAGACGGGTCCGTGTGCCAAATTTCAGTTCGATCGGATCATTGGAAGTGGGTCTTTTTGACTTCTGTTTTTCCGCCCGCCGAGCCCATGAGATGATGAGAGAGAGACAGACAGAGAGAGACGGCCGCGAAGTTAATATAAGGGATTTAAAAATAAAATAATTTTTAACTCAACAGTTTTCAAAAGAGAGAAAAAAATTAGGTTTTGAAGGGAGATAAACGATTACATTTTTTTTATAGACAATGATCTTACTATAAATTACATCATCAAATTTTAATTAGTTACAATCAGTTATTAATTATAAGAAATATATTTTCAACTTTGTTCTGAGCTTATCATTGCTTTGTTACCTCCCTAAAGCGCCCATTTTTTTTAAGCCCAAGTCACAGGTTGGAGTATGGATCCGTAGCGCTATCATGGGCGTCGCTAGGAATTTTTCCAGCAAAAAAATCCCACTTTTTAAAAATTTTAACTGGCAATGCCATACAGGTACAATTATCAATTAAATTCAAGTTCAGTATAAAATAAGGGTTGAAAAAAACCTTAGAAATTAATAAGACTTACAAATTAGTGCTGTAATAGTTAAAATACAACATTTATTAATGCATTTAATAAAAATTTTTTTTTCTCAAATGTAGGGAAGGGGGGGGGGCAAATGCCCGCCTTGCCCCCCTTCCCTACTCCCATGAGCGCTATGACGTCATTTTTTGAGCTAATTTTAATATATATATACAAGTACAAGGCGCGCATTAGGAGGTGTGCAAAATTCTAAAAGATTCTTTAAAAAAATATTATATGACGTCATAGTTTTAGATTATATTTTAATTTTGGAAAAGAGAGCGATGTAAAAAGAGGATTTGAGGATTTATAATTATGGAATACTTTGTTTACATTTCAGGAAATTTAATATTTCGTATTTATCAAACAAGGATAAGTTACTTGGGCTTTTTACCCCCAAAAAAGTGGGCGAAGTAGGCGCTCTACAGACCAAGTGGGCGCCATAGGCGCCCTAAAACCCATAGTATGTATATAAAGGAGATGTAAAAGATTTATTAAAAATGTAATTAGAGTAACTCCACTAGAAAAATGTCCATATTAATAATTTACTGATCAATGAGAATTTTCTCTTCCTTGGTCTATTTGTTAACAATGTGATCAATAGTCAGTGACCCACTAACCTAGTATTGGCCCATAACAATTATGGTCCTTTACTGAGGGTATGGTAGAATGGCACATCCTCCCTGATAATTCTGATGGATAATGGTTACGTTCCGGGCCCATATACTAGTTATTGAGGAATGTCCCCGAAAAGAGAAATGTTTAGTTCGTCAATCTGTGTACTTTCATTGGTAGCTCCAATAATACAAGTTCTCAACACTCTTCTCTTTTCTAGTTTATTCTTTCCATCTCATTCCAGTCATCTTACACTCCTTTGCTATCTCATTTCCCTATTTAACTCTTCCTGACTAACTCCCTTCTCCCATTAATTCTCCTTGCCTAACTCCCTTCTCCCATTAATTCTCTCTGATTAACTCCAGTCTCCCATTAATTCTCCTTGGCCATCTCCCTTCCCTATCTAACTCTTCCTGACTAACCGACTTCTCCAATTCTCCCTGACTAACTGACTTCTCCCATTAATTCTCCCTGACCAACTCCATTTTCCCATTAATTCTCCTTGACTAGCTCCCTTCTCTCACTGACCAGCGTTATTTGATTTAGTTCCGCGATGTTTGACCACTTGTCTATTACTTATCGTTTAATCCTACCAGACCGCTGTCCCGGTGTAACAGGCCAGATCAAACACCTAACCAGAATATACCGCGGGGATTACTTAGGCTGGGGGTATGTCTCAAATCACATTTTTATTATCTAGACCAGTGGTTCTCAACCTTTTGAGATTCAAGGACCACTTGTAAAATGTGTGTCTCAGCCGCGGACCACTACTGAAAATTGCTCTACTGTCGTGCTGGAAATGTATGTATAATTATACTTTGTATTTCATAACTAGTTACTAGTGTTTAGTTTATATGTTAGTTAGTAAAAGGATAATAATATGCTACGATTTTTAAGTGCTCCAAAGAAACTTAATGAATGAAAACAGATTGTAATGGCTTTCCTTTGTAACGAACAAATGTCACTTATACTAGTCTTATACTTAAAATCTTATTCATTTCTTATTGCTAATTATAAAAAAAAATGAAGCTCCAAATAGTAGTATTAGAAAGACTGCTCTATTAGTTTATTTACATTTAGTGCGTTCCTTGAGTTTGCACATTTGAGCACAGCATATCGAAAAGAGGTGTAATACTTGAAAGACTCCATCGCAGTTCATTGTCAACTTCAAGTCGGGAACGATGTTTTGTCTTGATTGTAACCAATGCGGAAAATCCACATTCACAAAGATATAATGTGGCAAAGGGTAAAAGTATTTTAAAAGCTTTTTGAGACAGTTCTGAGTACTCCAAAATTTCACCAAGTTCACTTTATGATGCAACATGTTTAAGGCAGTATCGCTGGTCAGTTTAATGAAATCGTTTAAATTCGATGTTGGTAATTTTACTGAGTCAATGTGTGGATGAAATTAGACTGGAAATACACGAAAAACTCTAAACGTTCAAATCACCAATTTATAAGTTAAATTGATTCTGCACTGATTGAATATGGTCAGAAATCAAATTTATCAGCAGTTGTTTATTGATTTCTGCATTTTATGGTTTATCTGTAAATTCGTACGATTGATGAAACATGTAAAAGTTACCCTTAAATAATCTTGTTTTCCAACGATCAAGCTTTTTCGTAAACACTTTGTCACTGAATGTAAATTAAATGTGTCTGCTTTCCTTGCAGAGAGGAATTAAGTTTATTAATTTCTTAAAAAATGTCTGCCAAGTAAACCAGAACAGCAACCCAAAAGCTATCTTTCAAATGATTAGCAAGCTTTGATTTTTATTCTCCAAAAAAACTCTCACAGCATCACGTAATTTAAACAATATGTTACTGGGGGGTAACATATTTTTATTGAGTAACCTGGCTTTTTTGCCTGTGCAACTCGCATGGCCTCCAAAAATGATGCTCTTAATTAAAGCGTTTTCATTGACTTATGTTGCTTGTCGTATGCAGGATTTCTGACTATCAAGTAAATGTTCTTTTTGCGCCAAAAATATTCCAATGGTTTCTCCGAGCAGACCTTATATTTATTTTTCAGATGTCTTCGGAGTTTTGCAGGCTTCATCGCTTTATTTACAAGAATTTGCCAACATATTATATATACACTGTGGTCTGGGTTGATCATTTACTATGACGCATAAAAACCTAAAGTGCAAATACTGTTCATCATATTGTCGTATGGAAAATCGTCTTTTATTTCTCCGGAACTTCTCTTGACTTCCACACAGATAGTGACGATGAGTATGAGGAATCATCACTGTTGTCCTTATGTTCGGTCTTTTTCTTTATAAGAAATGTATCCATGCGTTAAATTAATTAATTTATTCCTTAAATAATTGTAATATTAATTTAATGGCTAATTTAAATAAACGTTAAAAAAAAAGTATTTCTTAATTTCACTATAACAACTATAGCCCTCTAGAATCTAATGTGGCGTCATGTGATTTTTCGATATAGCTATGTCCATCAAGTGATTAAAAATTAATCGATATATTTTTTTAATGAGAAAATTTATACCTTTTCGTGTTTTCAAATTTAAAAAAAAATAATTAAATTTTCATGCTTTGCTCGCGGACCACAGGTTCATCATATTGTGGTATGGAAATTTTTAAAGGAATTTCTCAGGTTAAGAACCACTTATCTAGCCGAAAATAGGGGGGGGTAGGGATGTCTCCAATCACATTTTTATTATTTAACCGGGGAGGGGGTATGTCTCAAATCATATTTTGATTACCCAGAGCAATGATGTGTACAATCACATTTTGATTACCCAGAGCAATGATGTGTACAATCACATTTTGATTACCCAGAGCAATGATGTGTACAATCACATTTTGATTACCCAGAGCAATGATGTGTACAATCACATTTTGATTACCCAGAGTAACCGAGCCCACTGGCGCTCTATGATATGGAATAGCGCAGCTGTCTGTGAGGCTAATAGACAACAGGCTGGCAAGTTAAAACGTCAAGCCAGAAAGGACCGTATCCAAAAGCCTCCTGAAGGGACCGCATCCATCTCTTGTCCGACATGCGGACGCATTTTTCGTGCCAGAATAAGGTTCATAAGCCACCAGAGGACACATGTGGTGGCCAATGTTCCCTTTAAGCTGTGCGGTTGCGCGGCCGCGCAGACATCTGACTGACGCCGCGCAGCAGTTTAAATCTACCGCGCAGTAAATTTGGTAAAAAAAACTATTGCACAAAAAATGTATGCCCAGCAACTTTGCACACGCGTTTTTTCTCTTTGCACATGGACCAACGAACCTTAGAGGGAACATTGGTGGTGGCCCAGCAAACATGATGAGAGTGGTCATCGTCGACCACGACGGACGAACAACAACAACAACCCAGTGTAATGATGTGTACAATCATATTTGGATAAAATAGACTTCCAAACAAATTCAAATGACGTCACTAAGATCTCACAACTAGGGGATTAATGTTTTTTCCCCTCTTAGCACTTATCAACTAATTTGGGTTGTAGCTATTTAATTAAACGTTCGCGTGAACACTAGTTCGTGATAGTTTTGTTCAACCTTGTTCTCCCTTTTATATTTACATACATGTTAATCGTATTATCTTATCGTATACATTACAGACGCTTCTCCTACCTGCACACATTTATTTGGTTGTCCGTTAATCCATGGTTTATGTCTAGTCTTGCATTTTTATTCGAGTTTTGAATGTTGAAAGTGTGTTCGTTTTCAATACCTGAGAATATACACGTGCATTACTAAACTGCCTTCGAGAACATTGAATAGTACATGATTTTTTTTTAAAAACGGAAAATTAGTTTTATCCAACGTTATGGATATTTAACTGTAAATAGAGAAAGTTGCATTTGTTATGGATGTGTAGTTGAACTTATTAAGATTGATTGTATTATTTTTCTTATGACATTCATCTCAACTTTCAAGCTTTTTTTTAATTGAAGGATAATTTCATTTTAGAAGAATCCTGTAAGACTTTAGTTGTTGAGGCAATTTTTTGTTTAAAGAAGCCAAACTATACGAGAATACACTTTAACCAGAAGATCTATTTAACGAATACTTTAATAGAAAGAAAATATCCCATAAATCTCTCTTTGCTACAATCTCCATCTAAAGTATCCCAAGTGACGATAATCCCGTTTAACCAGAAACCCGTATTGACAATAATCCACTTTAAAGAGCCCTTGACCAGCACAATAGCGTGTTCCACAATTCAGCAGAAACCTTAATTTAAAAGAACATTTGATGATATTTCTAAAAGAAAGTATAATGAGTTAAACAAAAAATTCTTAAAGGAATTTTCAGGGGAGAGAAAATTTAAATTTAAGGGAGGTAAACGATTACATTCTTTTTTGAAAATTTGGAACTGAGGTATAACATTAATTTTTAATTAATTTTAATGATTAGTTATCATTTTTAACCAATGACTTTCGAACTTCATTTTGTCAGTTTTTAAATGTTAATCCAACTCATATAATTTAATTGTGCTTAAGCACTGTTAACAACAGCACTAATTTGACCGATCGAAAGTTACTTTAACTTTTTACTTTTTATCTAAGATTGAGGTCTGCTTAGATCGCACGCCACACTCATAAAAATATAAATAAATTAATTCGAGTGTTACTGAAAATATAAAAACATAAACCTAAGCGTGAGTAATTCATCAGACACGATCTCACAAGAGCAATCTTCTGTTATCGACGAATGAAAGTATAGATTTTCTGTCCGTTTCAAGGGTACGATTACATTCTTTGTCTTGAGTCTCAAGGACACACACCATGATTATGGATTTCCATTAAACCGTTTTCAGTGTATATAAAATAAAATAAATAAAAAACACAGAGATGGCCGTGGCCAATTACAGTCCCGTTTGGTTGCCGACTGCCACTTCCGGCTCTTGACTCTTGACTATGTCTAGTATCTTCTGACGTACCCCATCTCCGTCGTGTAGTGCCACACTAGATGCACAAGTGGAGATGACAGGATTGTGTTGAGTGAGTGAGTGTTGTTACAGTTGAGTTTCGTTTGGTCTCCCACTCTTCCCTCCCCCTCCCACTTTAAACAATTACTTCCAGTTTTAATGCTCTAAGTTGGCCAGGAAACAACAGTATACACATATTTGGTGCCATATACATGTATATATATATTAGGGGTGTACCGAATATCGGCTCCAGCAAATACGGAATCTGGCCATTTAGACAAATCCTGCTCCGGCAGGATTTCTCTTCATAAATCCGGCTGAAGACTGTGTAAGGGATTGTGTCTGACAAATGTGTGGGGAGATGGTGACTAACAACTGTGTGGGGTGAGGTGACTGACAACTGTGTGGGGAGATGGTGACTGACAACTGTGTGGGGTGCTGGTGACTGACAACTGTGTGGGGAGATGGTGACTGACAACTGTGTGGGGTGATGGTGACTGACAACTGTGTGGGGAGATAGTGACTGACAACTGTGTGGGGTGCTGGTGACTGACAACTGTGTGGGGAGATGGTGACTGACAACTGTGTGGGGAGATGGTGACTGACAACTGCGTGGGGAGATGGTGACTGACAACTGTGTGGGGTGATGGTGACTGACAACTGTGTGGGGTGCTGGTGACTGACAACTGTGTGGGGAGATGGTGACTGACAGCTTTTTGGGAGGTGGAAAAGGACAACTTTGTGGAGGATGTTGATTGACAACTGTGTGATAGAAAAGCAGTAACGACTTTATGGTTAAAAAACCAGTAAAAACAAAGTTTTTGACTATAAATCCCTTATATATGAGACATAACTAAAAGTATTGATTATGTTCAAACGCGACAAACATTGACAGACTGACACCGACAGATATCCCCTGGCTTTAAAACCGGGGGAAGGGACGGGAGGGGGTGTGGACATTGATGGGTGGCGTGAATGCGTGAACTCAACTGGCACGTGGAAGAAAAACAATAACAAACTGTGAAATTGAATTACATATGTTATATAGAGATAAACTAAAAATGCATTAATTTAATTACGGTACGTTCGATCGATCTGCAATTTTGATACGATGCATTGTTTGGTGACAAGAGTCTATGTGCAAAATGTCAGCTCGATAACATCACGGGAAGTGTGTCATTTTTTACTTTGGTTTTCCCGCCCGCGAACCCAAGACAGAGATGGCGGTGAAGTTAATATAAGGGATTTAAAAACTGCGTTACTCGCGTGCCATTGGTTGCCACTGTACAGGATGATCACATGAGGACTTGGGTGAATCAATAATTCTAATAATAAAAAGCGTATTTGTTATTACGAACAGAAAGTTCTTTATCAGTTTAAAGACGTTCTTCGTCTAGTTTCCCTTTGGCCCATCAGAGCTGACATGGTAACATAAACTCGATTCTTAATAACATTTACACATGCTAACATTTGTATAACTTGTATTGAATTTCCCTTACGTTGAGCTTAACAGAAAAATTTCGAATAGCTAACTGAATAATCACTCACATTTAACTCAATAATCTCTAATAGCTAACTGAATAATCACTCACATTTAACTCAATAATCTCTAATAGTTAACTGAATAATATCTCTACCTTAACCAAATAATTTTAATTGAATATCCTATATAATAAAAGGCAATTTTCTGTCCGTTCTGTCCGGTCATCGATAGCGATTGGTCCCTCAAACACATATGACCATGGGCGTCGCTAGGAATTTTTCCAGGGGGGGGCAAAAAAATCCCACTTTTTTATATTTTAACTGGCAATGCCATACAGGTACAATTTTTAATAAATTCAAGATCAGTATAAAATAAGGGTTGAAAAAAGCCTTAGAAATTAATAAGACTTACAAATTAGTGCTGTAATAGTTAAAATACAACATTTATTAATGCATTTAATAAATTAAATATTTTTTTCTCAAATGTAGGGGGGGGGGAATGCCCCCCCTTGCCCCCCCCTTCCCTACGACCATGCATATGACTCCTACAGCCAATCACATTGAACACGTTTATGCGGACATTCAAAACGAGTTATTTTTGGTGCAGTATTTCTTCCAAGATTATTTTATTTTATGCTATGCGCGTTGGGATTTATAGTCAAAAGCTCTGCTTTTACGAGTTATTTATTTTAACTATAATGAATAGTATTTTTTACGTGATGCATATGTATGCCGGTCGAGATGGCTGTTGTTACAACATCATGCCACCTTGCGGAACGTCCTTGGACGGGCTTTTTTGCTCGTTTGACATATTATGGAATGGCGCCAAAAACAACTGAATTTAACACTCTTATAGGTAGGTCTTCCCGAGAAATTAAACTAGCAAATTTGCATCACCCCCCTCTCTAATAGCTAGCGGACATCCTCCTGGAGTTCTACTCTTTTGGTGAGGTCCGCCTGGGCACCCAGGGAAACGGTCGGAGGTGCCTCCCATGTACTCACATAGGAGAGGTGGAATTCAATACTTCGACAACCTCGCCACAACCTCGCGCCATCCCGGCTCAGCATAAGAGTCTAATTTCCAGGGACCGTCTCAAGATTGGGGCGGGGGGGGGGCAATGGTCTCGTTAAGTTGGGCGGCTGCGCAGATATCTGACCGACGTCGCGCAGCAGATTAGAATTACCGCGCATCAAATTTGGTACAATATTGCACAAAAAATGGATGCTGAGGAACTTTGCACACGAGTTTGTTTACTTTGCACATGGACCAACGAGCCTTAGAGAGAACACTTTGGGGGGGGGGTGTAATATAATTTGCTTGCCTAAGAGAGAAAAAGCACCGTGGGTCCTTTAGTTAACCGAATAAACTCTCTCCGTTAACTGTCTAGCCTGCCTTAATTAATTGAATAATCTCTCACAGTTAACCAGGTTATCCCTCTCACTTCACTAAATAACCCCTCAATAACCTTTGACCTTTAGGTCAAGTGTAGCCCAAACAGACCAACAACAGATCTAGGGCGTGAATTTTGAGAGGCTCAAGCCAAGTTAAGTATTCTTAGTCCTATTCGCTTGTTTACGTCGACGTCTCTCATGTGAAATGGATCAACCCAGGCGACCTATATATTACCGACACTTAAAATTGCGCCTCAAATTGTTGACATAAAATTATCAGAGCGTCCCAAAATGTTTTATATAAAAAATAAAGTATATTTTACGTCGGATTTCTTGAGGCATTACGGAAGTCGCAATTATCGTGAAAGTTGTGAAATTATAACAAAAGTTGAGATTTGTCCACAATCTGTATTGATATGTCCATCTTAGTATTATTATCTATTTAATTTAAACGTTTTTCTATCTTTATATCTATACCTTTATAAATTTATAACTATAACTTGATGTTTATTTATATGTACATACAGAGGCGTAAATGGGCTTTTGACGCCATGGGCTAAATTATTTGGGGCGCCCTTTATTTAAATAAAAATTAAAAAATTAGAGATTTAGCGGCGCTCTTTTGAACCGGTGCAGGCTGGCCCCCTTGGCAACTAACCCAATGCCAAGCCGTTGTTACGCCACTGTGTACATGTGGAGTATCCATTATTCATAATGTCCCAAGCCATGATATAAAGGAGTACATCTCTGTGACCTGTTATATGCCCCATCATGAAGTCTTAGGTGCACCTCGATATTTCTATTAGTATCTGACTTAAGAATATTCTATGCCAGTGGTTCCTAACCTTTTGGGGTCCATGCACCCCTTCAGATGCCCAAAAAAGTTCATGCACCCCCTCATGAAACTTGCAGAAAATGCATAATAAACTATGTTTATTGTAGGAACACAACATTTTGACAAAAGGCAACAGGGAATTTAGTGAGAGATCTGCTGCTTCTTATGATCAATCAGCGATTTAAATCTGGAAATACCCATCAAAGGACCTTTGAAATGTTGAAAGGTGCTCTGAAATTTCCCCTTTGATGTTGTCAGGCAGTGATCCCTCAGTGCTTCCTTCTGCAGCAGATATTACAACTTCATCCAAGAGTGGAGAGTTTGCCAAGTTGGACTTTTCTAGTCGTCGTTGGAATAGTGGCAGTTTGTTAAGGAAGGCTTGCAATCTCTCAGTACCATCCATTACAGTCACAGGCAGCTATGCCAAGTAATGAATGAAATTTGCAGAAAGATGTACCTTTCAAAAAGGTTGTATATGGGCACCCATAGACGCGAAATGCCTTGCTTGTGGTTTACATTTTCAGACTATTAGTTTTTCTTAATTTTTTTCCTCCTTTTTTTTTCTTCCCCTTTTTCTTTTTCCCCCCTCTGAATGGTTCATGCACCCCCTGGAACCTGCTCATGCACCCCTGGGGGTGCATGCACCACTGGTTAGGAACCCCTGTTCTATGCCCTTTGGTTTAGGGCATACAGTTGTAAGTTCTTCCGGAAAAATATAAAAGTCCTTAAATGGAAGAAAGCTCGATCCAACCCTTGACCTCGTCACGGTTGGAAGATTCCGACTTTAAAATGGTTCACACCGCGTAGCCAACCGTGGATCTGTGGAGGCGCGGGGGCTCAATATATTTACCCTCGTGCACTTCCTTCCATACGTCACCGTTTCGTTGGCCGGTTTACGAGCATTTAATGGTCTATACGCGACCATAAAATATCGTCTTTTATAGCCGTTTAAAATGTTTGTTAGAAACATTGACGTGTAAAATTGGATTGCATCAATTGTAATGTCGCTTCAAAGTATCCCATTGCCGATAAGGGCTTGTGTGTGCGTAGATATTTGCCCTGGGATCCAGTGTGTTGGATAGGGTTGGAACATTTTTGGCAGTTCCATTTGGAGTGTGTACAAAAAGATTTTCCTGTTTGAAAATCTGGAGCAGGCCACATACAACTGTCCATGAGAAAAGCATGGTGTCTGCAAGTCTATAGAGACTGAGTGATAATTTATATATTTTTTTTTACCTGTTACCATCGCCAAATGATACTTAACAATCACCGAAAGTTTCATGCTTCTACCTACACGAGAAATAGGATAATTTTTTAAAATTATTTTTTATATAGGTCATATAAGGAAAAACCTAAGTTTGGGCCCCCAGACCCCAGTATCATATATATATATATATATATATATATATATATATATATATATATTTGCAACGAAATCTGTTTAAGAACCTTTCTCATGTCATTGTGTGTATGTGTACCAAATTTCACGTTATTTGGTTGTCTGGATCTTGAGTTATTAGGGAACAGACAAACACACAACAAATGCGTCTGATATGTATAACATTTGGGCCCCCGGCCCCCCAGTTAGTGATAATTTTTTTTCGACTGCTACCATCGCGGGAGGGTACTCAACAACTTTCCAAAGTTCATGTTTCTACCTACAAAGAAAGATGAGGGATTAGTGTTGATTCAGTTTTATATAGTCCATTTAAGGGGAAAAAAACGGTTTTGGGCCCCCGGCCACACATGAGTGAAAATTTTAAATTTATTTTGTTCAATTATCGTCATAAGAGTCTATGCAGCAAGTTCCCAAAGTTTCATGCTTCTATCTTCACGGGAAGTTGAAGAATAAGTGTTGAGTCAGTTTTAAATATTAAAAAAAATACATTAGGGCCCCTGGCCCCCCAGTAAGTGATAATTTATATATTTTTTTAACCTGTTACCATCGTCTAATGATACTTAACAACCACCGAAAGTTTCATGCTTCTACCTACACGGGAAACAGGATAATTTTTTATTTTTATTTTTTATAGAGCTCAATAAGGATAAACTACATTTTGGGCCCCCGGCCCCCAGCATCTTATATATATGGAACGAAACCTGTTTAAGAACCTTTCTCATGTCATTGTGTGTATGTGTACCAAATTTAACGTTAATTGGTTGTCTGGATCTTGAGTTATTAGGGAACAGACAGACAGACAACAAATGCGTCTTATATGTATGTATATATATATACTAGGGGCAAGTACCCGGCTATGCCCGGGTTTAACAACAACAGCAACAACAACAAAAACAACAACAGCAACAAAACAACAAAAACAAACAACAACTACAACAACAACAGCAACAACAACAAAGCAACAATAACAAAGCAACAACAACAAAACAACAACAACAGCAACAACAACAGCAACAACGACAAAAACAACAACAGAAACAGCAACAGCAACAAAACAACAAAAACAAAACAAAAACAAAAACAACAAAATTAACAACAAAACAACAACTACAACAACAACAGCAACAACAACAAAACAACAACAGCAACAACAACAAAACAACAACAACAACAAAAACAAAACAACAACAAAAACATCAACAACAAAACAACAACAAAACAACAACAAAACAACAACTACAACAACAGCAACAACAACAAAGCAACAACAACAAAACAACAACAAAAGCAACAACAACAAAGCAACAACAACAAAAAAATTATTTTATGGCGATAATCGCCTTCTTGTTAATCTCGACACCAAAATGTTTATTAATTTGCGTCATTATTTTACGTCTTAATTTTCAATAATTTTTATTTTATATAGCTCATATAGGGAAAAACTACATTTTGGGCCCCCGGGCCCCAGTATCTTATATATAAGGAACGAAACCTGTTTAATAACCTTTCCGGTATAATTTTGTGTACGTGTACCAAATTTCACGTTATTTGGTTGTCGGGATCTTGAGTTATTAGGGAACAGACAGACAGACATCCAGACAACAAATGCGTCTTATATATATAGAGATATATACTAGGGGCAAGTACCCGGCTTCGCCCAGGTTTAACAACAACAGCAACAACAACAAAAACAACAACAGCAACAAAACAATAAAAACAAAACAACAACTACAACAACAACAAAGCAACAACAACAAAACAACAACTACAAAACAACAACAGCAACAACAACAGCAACAACGACAAAACCAACAACAGAAACAGCAACAAAACAACAAAAACAAAACAACAACAAAAACAACAAAATCAACAACAAAATCAACAACAAAACAACTACAACAACAACAGCAATAACAACAAAGCAACAACAACAAAACAACAACTACAACAGCAACAACAACAAAGCAATAACAACATGAAGGACATTGTCGTCGCAGGGCAAGGGATGTGGACAACAACAATAACAGCAAAAACAACACAAAAGCAACAACAGCAACAACAACAACAGCAACAACAACAGCAACAACAACAAAAACAACAACAGCAACAACAACAAAAACAAAACAACAACAAAAACAACAAAAACAAAACAAAAACAAAAACATCAACAACAAAACAACAACAAAACAACAACAACAGCAACAACAACAAAGCAACAACAACAAAACAACAACTACAACAGCAACAACAACATGAAGGACATTAACGTCGCAGGGCAAGGGATGTGGACAACAACAACAACATCAAAAACAACACAAAAGCAACAACAGCAACAACAACAACAACAGCAAAAACAACACAAAAACAACAACAGCAACAACAACAACAACAGCAACAAAAACAAAACAACAACAAAAACATCAACAACAAAACAATAACAAAGCAACAACAAAACAACAACAAAACAACAACTACAACAACAACAACAGCAACAACAACAAAGCAACAACAACAAAACAACAACAAAAGCAACAACAACAAAGCAACAACAACAAAAAAATTATTTTATGGCGATAATCGCCTTCTTGTTAATCTCGACACCAAAATGTTTATTAATTTGCGTCATTATTTTACGTATTAATTTTCAATAATTTTTATTTTATATAGCTCATATTGGGAAAAACTACATTTTGGGCCCCCGGGTCCCAGTATCTTATATATAAGGAACGAAACCTGTTTAATAACCTTTCCGGTATAATTTTGTGTACGTGTACCAAATTTCACGTTATTTGGTTGTCTGGATCTTGAGTTATTAGGGAACAGACAGACAACAAATGCGGCTTATATATAGAGAGATATATATAGACTAGGGGCAAGTACCCGGCTTCGCCCGGGTTTAAAATAAGGTTTTCTGTAGAAGCGTACACAACTAACTGTTTACTTGCATGCTATAAAATGGTACATTTAACAGTGTATGTGCTGCATGGCTTAATTTCAAGGATGTCACCATCCTCATCTTTCACAATAACAGTTTTGAGATCTTCAAATGAAATAGGTCCCCGAATATGGTGCAGCAGGAGGCGCATGTGAAATGCTTCTCTGTTGTGAGGATGCACAGTGTACACTCTTCCCAAGGCATTGTCTGTCACATATCCCGGGAAGTCTGCAAGAGGTATACCTTTTTTCGGATTTGCCAGACCTTTTGACTGGCATCCCAGCGAAAATGTCTAGGCACTTCAGAATACAGCAATGTTTTTGCAAGAGGATCTGTTT
>CALYLW010000201.1:10645-23459 GCA_944989445.1 Ampullaceana balthica
CCTCAAAAGACACGGCCATTATGTTTGTAATAAGGTTTTTATGAAAAATAAGAAAAACCCGCAAAAAATCAAGTTTTTGACTATAAATCCTTTATGTACGAGAAGTAATTAAAAGAATGTTCATTATAATACGCAGCGCCAGACCATCCAGAAATACAAAATTGCAGTTGTGTCGTAAAACATGTTTAATATAATGCGCACCGATCAGGAATATGTTTATAAAAAGAGCTGTCAATAAAATACGCACCTTATTGCGCGACAGAAAGGTTGTTCAATATAATACGCACCGCGACGCTCTATCTCAAAAAATAGCATGATACATAGGAATAAATAAAATAATCTAAAAAATCAATAATTTAATTACGGTACATGCGATCGATCTGAAATTTTGATACATTGTTTTTATCATCGGTACGAAACTGCCTGCAAAATTTTAGCTCGCTATCTTGCGAGCAAGTGGGTTAAAAATCGATCAAAAGTTTTGGCGACAAGCAAGCAAGGTCGGTCCGCCGCAGACACCACGAGTTAATATAAAGGATTTAAAAAAAACAAAATAACTCAGTTATTTTTTTTTATAATCGGCTGAAACATTTATTTTTAGAAATTGGGTTAAAATTCAACTTTGATTTTCCCTATTTCCTTATTATAAGACAATACAGATCTTATAACTTTTTAAACCAAGACTTTACATGTCAACATCAGTGTTTCTCAAACCAAGACTTTACATGTCAACATCAGTGTTTCTCAAACCAAGACTTTACATGTCAACATCAGTGTTTCTCAAACCAAGACTTTACATGTCAACATAAGTGTTTCTCAAACCAAGACTTTACATGTCAACATCAGTGTTTCTCAAACCAAGACTTTACATGTCAACATCAGTGTTTCTCAAACCAAGACTTTACATGTCAACATCAGTGTTTCTCAAACCAAGACTTTACATGTCAACATCAGTGTTTCTCAAACCAAGACTTTACATGTCAACATCAGTGTTTCTCAAACCAAGACTTTACATGTCAACATCAGTGTTTCTCAAACCAAGACTTTACATGTCAACATCAGTGTTTCTCAAACCAAGACTTTACATGTCAACATCAGTGTTTCTCAAACCAAGACTTTACATGTCAACATAAGTGTTTCTCAAACCACGACTTTACATGTCAACATGTTTCTCAAACCAACACTTTACATGTCAACATCAGTGTTTCTCAAACCCAGACATTACATGTCAACATCAGTGATTCTCAAACCAAGACTTTACATGTCAACATCAGTGTTTCTCAAACCAAGACTTTACATGTCAACATCAGTGTTTCTCAAACCAAGACTTTACATGTCAACATCAGTGTTTCTCAAACCAAGACTTTACATGTCAACATCAGTGTTTCTCAAACCAAGACTTTACATGTCAACATCAGTGTTTCTCAAACCAAGACTTTACATGTCAACATCAGTGATTCTCAAACCACGACTTTACATGTCAACATGTTTCTCAAACCAAGACTTTACATGTCAACATGTTTCTCAAACCAAGACTTTACATGTCAACATCAGTGATTCTCAAACCAAGACTTTACATGTCAACATCAGTGTTTCTCAAACCAAGACTTTACATGTCAACATCAGTGTTTCTCAAACCAAGACTTTACATGTCAACATCAGTGTTTCTCAAACCAAGACTTTACATGTCAACATCAGTGTTTCTCAAACCAAGACTTTACATGTCAACATGTTTCTCAAACCAAGACTTTACATGTCAACATGTTTCTCAAACCAAGACTTTACATGTCAACATGTTTCTCAAACCAAGACTTTACATGTCAACATCAGTGTTTCTCAAACGAAGACTTTACATGTCAACATCAGTGTTTCTCAAACCAAGACTTTACATGTCAACATCAGTGTTTCTCAAACCAAGACTTTACATGTCAACATCAGTGTTTCTCAAACCAAGACTTTACATCTCAACATCAGTGTTTCTCAAACCAAGACTTTACATGTCAACATCAGTGTTTCTCAAACCAAGACTTTACATGTTAACATCAGTGTTTCTCAAACCAAGATTTTACATGTCAACATCAGTGTTTCTCAAACCAAGACTTTACATGTCAACATCAGTGTTTCTCAAACCAAGACTTTACATGTCAAAATGTTTCTCAAACCAAGACTTTACATGTCAACATCAGTGTTTCTCAAACCAAGACTTTACATGTCAACATCAGTGTTTCTCAAACCAAGACTTTACATGTCAACATGTTTCTCAAACCAAGATTTTACATGTCAACATCAGTGTTTCTCAAACCAAGACTTTACATGTCAACATCAGTGTTTCTCAAACCAAGACTTTACATGTCAACATCAGTGTTTCTCAAACCAAGACTTTACATGTCAACATGTTTCTCAAACCAAGACTTTACGTGTCAACATGTTTCTCAAACCAAGACTTTACATGTCAACATGTTTCTCAAACCAAGACTTTACATGTCAACATGTTTCTCAAACCAAGACTTTACATGTCAACATGTTTCTCAAACCAAGACTTTACATGTCAACATGTTTCTCAAACCAAGACTTTACATGTCAACATGTTTCTCAAACCAAGACTTTACATGTCAACATGTTTCTCAAACCAAGACTTTACATGTCAACATGTTTCTCAAACCAAGACTTTACATGTCAACATGTTTCTCAAACCAAGACTTTACATGTCAACATGTTTCTCAAACCAAGACTTTACATGTCAACATGTTTCTCAAACTTTTGGGGGTAACGACACCCTTATATTATTCAAGAATTTTCACGACAAACAAAAATAATTTTAACTTATGTTATGAAAAATATAACATTTTTTACATACTACTGTGATGTATATTACTGTGATATATCAGTGTGATGGATCTGCCTGCTTAAGAAAACACATAATATTCCATCGGAGCTCCAAAGCTGCTAATGGAAGCAAACGCGTAATTCATCATCAACTGTAAGGAGTCTCTCTCGTTTCTTGGACTTGATTTCAGTTATGCCGAAAAGACAAATTCACAGAACCAAGAAGATCAAATTGGCAACAGAGTTTTAAATGCTTTCAAACTGACTTAAGGATAGACTTTCCCGATTGCAAGCCAGCATTCTTCTAAAGTAGTGTTGGTGAACGTTGTTTGATACAATTTGTTATGTCGTATATCGATCAGCTGCTCCTCCTCTTCGGTCGTTAAAATGACTTCTTCACTGACTGCTAACGGATTGAGCACCCAAGCAAATATGTTGATGTCCAGTGATGGAAAATAATGTTGAAGAGACGATTGAAGTTGACTGAGAGCGTTCAAAATTTCATTACCTATTAACCCTATTTTATTTTGATCTTGAAATTTGTTAACAGTTGCAAAGAAGTCGAATATATCTGTCGATATTTTACTTGTCCACAATGACAATTTCTCATTAAATGACTTCATTTCCATAAAGATGTAATGATATTCTCAGATGGTTCTTGAAGACTTAAGTTTAGTGAATTCAGTTTATCGAATTATTTGGAAAGAAACTTAACCTTCAACCACTAGATTTCTTCATGTAGTTTGAATTCAAAATTGTGATAATCAGTTTCAAGGAAAGAAATCATTTCTATATTAAGATGTACAAGTCTGTAAAGAACTTTTCCTCTTGAAGGCCAGCGAACTTCCACGTGATAAAGTAGACACCTGTAATCGGAGTCCATTGCTTCACAAAGTTGTGCAAAGAGAACCCAAGAAATTTAATATGTTTGTTTTTACTAAATCTCGTTTCACACCTGGAAATATCTCACGACACACTAATGTGTAGCGACAGAAATATTGAGAACCACTGGTTTACATATTGATTTAAGATGGTAAGAAGACGTTAGTAGATAGCTATCAATGCCCTTCGTTTTATATTAGCGTAACACAGCGTTAAATAAGATTCTAACTTAAGAAGACGGCCATTTTATCAAATTAAACTGTTCTTGGATTAATATAGCAATATTAACAATAAACGTATTTAGGTTTGAATAGAAATATACAAACTACACTCAGCATGGATCTTATGTACTGCTCTATCATGTTAGAAGTTTTAAAAAATCAACGCATATTATGAACATGAAAACAAACAATTTTTTGTTTATAAACGTATAAAATCATATTGAACATAGATTTATATATATATATATTTATATATATATTTATATATTATTTTCTAATCCTGTAACACAAGGGTGGCCCGACCTGTAGTAACTGAGAGCCATTTTAAAATATTAATAAATTATTGAGAGCCGCATTGAAGCACAATGATTCATTAGCCTGGCTTGGAAATATTCCAATATTCATTGTAACATATATTTTAAAATTTACGTGAGCCGCAATGTGAACCCAGAGGAGCCGCATGCGGCTCGCACGCCGCGGTTTGGCCAACGTTGCTGTAACAAAATAACTTTAAAGAAATAACAATAATTTAATATTCACATTAATAAACATTCGTTTAGTTATGTCTCGTTCATAAAGGATTTATAATCAAAAACATGTTCTTTTAGGTGTTTTTTTTTCATATAACGAAATATTCAATGTTTGTTTTTATGTAGGTAAAATGTATACCTCATTAAGAAGCGAAGTAAAGTGCAGAACACTTTAAAGGAACAATAGTCCTGCATCGACAGTCGGGGATGAATCGCAATTCGTATATCTGCAAAACACACGAACATATTGGGATGTCGGAAAGACAAACTTTGCGATGAGTTAAAATAATGGTTAGAAAAACAACAAAATTGACGTTTACGCAAAAGCATACTTTTAATTTATATAGTAATTGTAACTGCTAAAAGTTTTGAAATTACTAAATTAAATTATAATAATCATTATAATTGTTAACTTTAGACAAGGAAATATTATAGTATATAATAAAGCGTTTCCCTTGATTCTATTGAAAATACAAAAATATAAGACCAATAAATTTAGCTAAACAATACCTAAATGATAACATATGCGTTTTATTTGGATAGCATAAAGCATCCATAACTATGTTTTATCTAAAATCTAAATTTATAATTCCTTATAGTTAAAATAAATTAAATATAAAACAAAATGGATTATATTTTGTTTTTTGCTTTTTTAAATGACTCCATATTTATAAATGACGTCATTAGTTTTGTTGTTCTCAGCCATTTTAAGAGTAATTATAATTACTAGACGCCCCGCGGCGTAGCATACGCCGCAGACTTGCTCATGGAGAGTTCTTTTACCCCTTTAATGCACTTTTTTTAGGGCGCCTACGGCGCCGACCTTTTTCAAAAGCCCAACTAACTTGTCCTTGTTTGATCAATACAAAATATTAAAATTTCTGAAATGCACACAAAGTATTTTATAATTGGGGTTCCCTTTTCCAAAATTAAAATATCAGCGAAAAAAATGACGTCATATAATTCTTTTTTTTTACAGCGCATATTTAATTTGCACACCTTTTGATGCATTGGTGCAGTAATTTGGTGCGCTGCTTTCTAAAATTAGTATCTGTTGCACATGCAGCTTCTTGTTGCCTCGCAGGGTCCGACCACGAAGAGAATTATATATATAGATTTGCAGTAAACTTGCAATAAATTTAAAATGATTAAATAATAAGAAACTTTAGCATACCGTTATTTCCACTTGTTTAAATACAAAACTATATAATAAAGAAATAAAAGGCATAATAATAATAATAGTTTACACTTTTAATATTAATCGTAATATTTCCATAAAAATTTCCTTTTGTAGTGATTATTTGTAAGTTTGTCCTATTTTCGTATTGTCATTCTGAGGTCATTCTCTTTTTGTGCAGCAAAACAATGGAATTCTCTACCATTACACATCCGTAGTATTCCAACTACCAAGTCCTTCAAGACTGCACTTAAAACGCATCTTTTCAAAATGTATTTACAAAATTAATGAAACAACATTTGTTTTTAATGATTAGCGTAGCTTATGTGTAACAAGATTGTGCCGGGGCCCCGTGGCGCGTGCGGCGCCCACATTTTTAGGGCGCCTACGGCGCCAACCTTTTTCAAAAGCCCAACTAACTTGTCCTTTTTTGATAAATACAAAATATTAAACTTTCTGAAATGTACGCAAAGTATTTTATAGTAGGGGTTCTAGGGCGCCTACGGCACCTACTTTGTTTTTTGTCAAAAGCCCAAGTAATTTATCCTTGTTTGATAAATACGAAATATTAAACTTCCTGGAATGTACACAAAGTATTTTACAATTAACCATATCAAATCCTCTTTTTAAATCCTTTATATTAACTCGTGGTGTCTGCGGCCGACCGACCGACCTTGCTTGCTTGCTTGCTTGTCGCCAAAACTTTTGATCGATTTTTAACCCACTTGCTCGCAAGATAGCGAGCTGAAATTTTGCAGGCAGTTTCGTACCGATGATAAAAACAATGTATCAAAATTTCAGATCGATCGCATGTACCGTAATTAAATTATTGATTTTTTAGATTATTTTATTTATTCCTATGTATCATGCTATTTTTTTAGATAGAGCGTCGCGGTGCGTATTATATTGAACAACCTTTCTGTCGCGCAATAAGGTGCGTATTTTACTGACAACACTTTTTATAAACCTATTCCTGATCGGTGCGCATTATATTAAACACGTTTTACGACACAACTGCAATTTTGTATTTTTGGATGGTCTTGCGCTGCGTGTTATAATGAACATTCTTTTAGTTACGTCTCATACGTAAAGGATTTATAGTCAAAAACTTGGTTTTTTACGGGTTGTTTTTATTACATTGTTCCCTTTTCCAAAATTAAAATATGAGCTAAAACAATGGCGTCATATAATATTTTTTTACAGTGCATCTTTAATTTATAATCATCTTGTGCACCGATGCACACCTTGTATTTTAAAATATAAGATCAAACAATGACGTCATATTAAAATTTTTTACAGTGCTAATCACCACACGATTTTTCAACTGCTATAGACTGTTGTACATCGTTCCTCAGCGTTCCACATCCGTACATCCAACAGTGAGTGACTTGGGCTTTTATATTATTTATGTACAGTCCTTTATGTTGTTATTATGGAATGAATGGTTATTTAATTAGTATATGTATATTTTGATCTCCATGTAAAGCGCTGTGAGCCCGGTTCCTCACTGGGATACAGCGCTATATAAATTATCAATTATTTTTATTATTATAATCTATACATTAGTATTTTCGTTATGGATCCTCGATTAGAACGAGCTACTTTTGTTATACTCAAAATATTGGATTGCTTCTGTTTTAAAAAAAAATGTAAATCAAGTGACGCCAAATCAAAAACACATGAATGAATATGTATTGCAAAAGCCTTGCGATTTCACTGTTACATCCGTACCTGTTACCGAAGAGCTGTACTCAGATCACTTTTGTATAATTTGTTACCATAGAGCGGTTTCCTTCCCCTTCATCCCACTGAGTTCAACGATGTACGCAATCTTTGTGACATGAACTGTAAGGCCTTCTGTTACGATCTAATGCAGGAGTCGGTGAAACTTTTTGCCCGTTACCCCAAAATATAAAACTGTTTGTTGCCGTTACCTCCAAAGGCTCGAGATCCTGCCCGCACCACTTGGGCGTTTTGAAAGCGTTTTAAGCCCAACCACCCTTCCCTCGTCGTGTCTAGGGCTAAGCCCCAGCCGGAAACGCATCTGTTTAGTTTTAGAAGACTGTCAAGTGTCAAAAATTAACCTGAAAAGCATATCCTACAGAAATTTGATGAAAAGCTGAAGCTTGTCAATTTATCATGGGCGCCAAAAATAAATTAGCCAAGGGCGCCAAAAACCTAGTTAAGCCTCTGCACATATTTGACGTCACGTCAAAACGCGCAACTTTAAATAAAAAATCCACTTAAATATATGATTAACTTAATGACGTTTTACATGGCTTCACGCGTGTCACGATATTAGAGTGCAGCCTTACACTAAAAACATATTTAAAATGACAACCCAAAAAAATTTATTTGAAACATGCTTATTTTCAAATAGAAAGAATAGTATTTAATTTTAGGGGGGGGGAGAGCTTTGTGACTTCTTATTGCATAAGGAATCTAAGTTTTTGTGACGAGGGGGGGGTCTAAAAATCAGTCAAAATCGCATGGCGTCATTTATCGACGACCCCTTAAGTCAATCATATGATGGTTTTTATAAATTAATAAACATGAATAAATAATTGTAATTTAAACGAAGTAAAGGTGGGTGAACATTTTTACCATTGCATGCCTTATTCATGTAAGCAGTAATAAAAGAGGCCGCATAAGATGATATACCTATAAATACACATTTATAAAAATAAAATAATCTTTTTTTAAAGGGAACACAAAAGTTATTGAGGTCTCCGGCCCCCCCCCCAAACAAATGAGACAAATAACATATTCCAAATTTACACTCAAAATACATTACCAATTAATATGCTTTTATTTTTTTTTATAAATAAATTATTTTTGTATAAACAAAGAAATTGTATACATTAGTATGTAAACATATTTATACATTTACTTACCTAACTTTCATAATACAAAAATCGTGTGTTATGCCTTAAAAATTTAAATTATTTGTAATGTCATGTTCTATGGACAATATTGCAAGATTGTGTAGTCTTAAAGCACTCATTGTGGAAGAAGATAATTTATTATCAACTTCAGTTTGGAGAAGCTCCTTTCACAACTGATACACCGATAGCGATTGTTGACAAAATTCAGAATTTTCCAATCTATACCGTTGAAAATATATTTAATAGATCAAGGAGGCCTTCCCCCCTTTTTTTCTAACATAATGCCTCTTCTTGTAGTGTAGGTACAGCCAGGGCTGGTTTTAGGCCACTGTAAACTATTTGGCCACAGTGGACCCCGCTCTTTCATAGGACCCACATATCTTAATTTTCACTTATTATCCTTATAAATACCTTATCCCTACTGAAACTGCAATCCTTTTTCGCGTACTAGACCGCATAGGGCCTCGCAATTGCTAATACCGGCCTTGTGTACAGCCATAAAAACCAGGATCATTTTACAGTAAATTATTTTATACATTAGAAAAAAAAATGTCCAGTATATTTAAGTGCAAAGAAATCCATGGCCAAAGTTTGAACTCCTATATATAAACTTATAAGGGAAGTGTGCAAATTAAAAGACATTCTATTGTCATATCTGGCGTATGTATTTTTCATGAACGCCGCACTTAAAAGCACTATTATTAAACTATTTTTAATGAGGTTGTAATTGAGACAATTTAAATTAGCGGCAAGATATGATGAGAAGATCATATTATTTTCTTTAATTTAGGTTAAATTGCAATCTTAACGTTTATGAGACATAATATTATTTATTTGTATTGCTGTCACTTTGTATTGCATGTAACTAAATAGGATTTATAGTAATATTTAATTCGAAGGAAAAATACATTTTTAGAATGCTAGTTATTTCAAATTTAGAATACTTTAAATTTAATACTCTCTATCGTCCTATATTCCTTTGCATAATTGAAAACATCAATATCTGCCATACTTGATTTGATCGAATTATGTCTGATTAAGTGGCACGCCACTTAACTTCGATCTCTTTAATAAGGGATAACATTTCAATGAATTGCTAGGATTCTTTTATCCCCGGTATAGATTGATTTCGATTTAAACAATTTCCTGTCAATGGCTCACTGCCTTCGATTTTAAATGTTTCATAAAATTAGTTACTTGCAAAAGGAACATTCAACAACTTAGCATTGACTTTGTTGCATCAAAGACTAAATATCGACTGATAATGTAATTGTTACTTTTCACTTTAAGTTTTTAAACCCCTCATAAAAATGTCTAATATCAAATAAAAATATTTCTTAAAATATCGGCTGATCCATCTTTCATAAATACAGACTTACGTCATTTGTTTTATTAGAAAGATGTTAATAACAAGGATAGCTGTGACTATAAACATATTATAACTTTTATAATACTTAGATACTGTGTCATGTTTTGAAGTGATCAGTTCTTTGATGTTGTTTATTTATGTGAACACATGTTTTAACATAATCTTCTAGAGTATTAAGATCTTTTGACTCATGCTATTAACTCAGCTACATATGAGCTGATATTGACTGCATAGCGGAAAACTTCAATAAACGTCCCCCCCCCCAATCGTGATATCTGAACTCTTTACTCTTCTCTCACACATACGCTTCAAACCATTTTATTATAAAACATTTCTAATTGTTTCTCTTTTGTAAATATATTTTATAATTCTATCTATAATCTAATTGAGATTTGAAAAAGGTCCCGTCTTGTTTATGTGTCTAATAAGGGGCGGCAAATTAAAGCACAAATAAAACTTTGGAGTTATGTGACCTTGATTGACGCCTCAAATAAAAGTTCGCTAAAAATATTAAACGTTCATGCAATAATCCATGGGAGACAGACAAATAGTATCGAATGATTAGGCCCCAAGTACACATATCAGTTTAGACAAGACAGACACATAAGTATCGAATGATTAGGCCCCAAGTACACATATCAGTTTAGACAAGACAGACACATAAGTATCGAATGCAGTAAAAACAGATTAAACTTGAAAGTAATGGATAAAGTTTACATTGTCATTTATTGTTGTTGTATTCTTTAGTCAGATTTAATGTGTGTAAGTTCAATGTGATTCGTCTCTCTATAACATTTGATCCATTACCTCTATTCAGGCTATATCTTGATGCATAAATTGATTGCTACTGAAGTTTACTGAAAACATCACGTCACTTAAACAGATACAATCTAACGGAATAAATATTTACCATTTTATTTGTCAAGCAATGTCACTCTACCCTGTTTCTCACATTCTAGAAAATGCACCTGTAAATATTCAGGTGAATCTATGAGAGCAAAACTTAAATAGGGCAAGTTACGATACAGTTGTCTCTTCACAATTAACTACAGGTGGCACAAGCAACTTACATGTGAGGTTGTCTCTTCACAATTAACTACAGGTGGCACAAGCAACTTACATGTGAGGTTGTCTCTTCACAATTAACAACAGGTGGCACAAGCAACTTACATGTGAGGTTGTCTCTTCACAATTAACAACAGGTGGCACAAGCAACTTACATGTGAGGTTGTCTCTTCACAATTAACTACAGGTGGCACAAGCAACTTACATGTGAGGTTGTCTCTTCACAATTAACAACAGGTGGCACAAGCAACTTACATGTGAGGTTGTCTCTTCACAATTAACAACAGGTGGCACAAGCAACTTACATGTGAGGTTGCACATTGTTAGGAATGTTTACATTTCTCTTGCTAACAATAACAGAATACGTCATTTGTGTCATTTAACCAAACCATGTTGTCAATTACATCATCTCTGTGACGTAACACATAAATGTACTTGTAACCAAGACAGTATCTAAACCATGTTGTCAATTACATCATCTCTGTGACGTAACACAAAAGTGTACTTGTAACCAAGACAGTTTCAAAACCATGTTGTCAATTACGTCATCTCTGTGACGTAACACATAAATGTACTTGTAACCAAGACAGTTTCTAAACCATGTTGTCAATTACGTCATCTCTGTGACGTAACACATAAATGTACTTGTAACCAAGACAGTATCTAATCCATGTTGACAATTACGTCATCGCTGTGACGTAACACATAAATGTACTTGTAACCAAGACAGTATCTAAACCAGGGGTCTCCAAACAAGTCTCGGAACAAGTGCAGGCCAACAACTTGACACACTTTCAGCACTGCAAGGTCTGTCTATATCACCTCACTAACCTGTCTATCTATCTCACATCCCTAACCTGTCTATCTCACCTCACTCACCAGTCTATCTCACCTCACTCACCTGTTATATCTCACCTCACTCACCTGTTGTACCTCGCCTGACCCACCTGTTATATCTCGCCTCACTCACCTGTTATATCTCGCCTGACTCACCTGTTATATCTCGCCTTACTCACCTGTTATATCTCGCCTGACTCACCTGTTGTATCCCTATATATTTGAGTTTGACGGCCGGGGCTACGAATGTCTCGTGGATGTTCCTCCGTATCACATATCCCATGATGAGGCCGACAAAGAGGATGGAGATGAGAAGGAGGGCCTGAAACGGGGATTTAATCAAAGAACACGTGACACCTACACAAACACTCGTCACAAGGTACAGAACATTTGACACCAAGATACAGAGCATATGACAGCAGGATACAGAACTTATGACACCAAGATACAGAACATATGACACGTAGATACAGAGCATATGACACCAGGATACAGATTTTATGACACCAAGATACAGGACATATGACACCTAGATACAGAGCATATGACACCAGGATACAGAACTTATGACACCA
Organism: Ampullaceana balthica; assembly: GCA_944989445.1. Lineage (NCBI taxonomy): Eukaryota > Metazoa > Mollusca > Gastropoda > Lymnaeidae > Ampullaceana > Ampullaceana balthica. The sequence goes on from CALYLW010000201.1 coordinate 23,013, forward strand.
AGATACAGAACATATGACATCTAGATACAGAACTTATGTCATCTAGATACAGAACTTATGACACCTAGATACAGAACTTATGACACCTAGATACAGAACCTAAGACACCTAGATACATAACTTATGACATCTAGATACAGAACATATGGCACCTAGATACATAACATATGACATCTAGATACAGAACATATGACACCTAGATACAGAACATATGACACGTAGATACAGAACATATGACACCTAGATACAGAACATATGACAGCTTGATACAGAACATATGACACCTAGATACAGAACATATGAAAGGTAGATACAGAACGCTGAAAAGAAAGAGAAAAATGAGTTGTTTGGACATTTAAAAAAAAGTAGGAAAAGAAAAGAAATCTAAAGCTAATAGAGTTATATAAGGAAAAATCATTTCTGCCTAGAGATCGTTCGCAATGGAGT